>VDFB02380679.1:0-44867 GCA_007258455.2 Sequoia sempervirens
CCACTCTACAAGTGACCTCTCACATTCCTCTTCTAGTCGCCTCTTGTCTATACATTAAAAGTCACAACCTGCAGGTTCATACGCACTGTCTAATGGCTATGCCTTTTTTTGTCTTCACCTTAAGACAACCATTTCATTTCTCTCCCAACTCCTCTGCAACTCTACCCTTGCAATCTCCATGTTGCAATCGTACTTCAATCTCATGAAAAATTCCACTTCATCTGCTATAATCTTCCATCACACTACACTTTCTTCTATGTTTTCCACTCTCAACCATTCAGGACTCCACTCACCTATAACAATGCTTTTGAGATTCTCTCTCACACTTTGATCTCTGCACCTTCCAACCATCAACCACTAGGACTCTTTACATCTACAATGGTACTTTTGGACTTCACTCGCGCTTCTACTATCAATAGGTTTTGTCACAAGTTGTCTCACCTTCAGCAATCTACTTGTGCCCCCAAAAAATTTGCTCACTTTCCTCTTCACCTACAAGTCCTAGTGTGAAACGCCTCTCTCGGCGCTCTATCTGCATGCTCAGAACTACCTACTCTAATACCACTTGATGAAGAGAAAACCAAAATCTTCCAATTTCACCCAAATACAGATTAAAAAAAGACTACATGTATCAATTTTAACATCAATTTACAATTGCTTATTCATAAACCTTTGGATGCAAGTAATCAAATAACTTTATTTAATCAGATTTCAGTAACATTACAGTCAAGGTTAGGAAAATCCATTGACTCACTTTTGTCCAACTCCTCCTCTCATCAACTCAATTACACCCATGGTTGTAGTTACTGTGTAGGCCACTTAACCGATGCCCCTTCTGGATTCTTTTGTTTCTCCCTTCGTTGTCTTCTTACACAAATTTCATCCAATCTACAATCCTCCATTGACTCTGCTATAATTATTCATCCATACAATATGTCTCATTCTTCAACAAGTGAAGCTCCTACCATGTTCCACCCTCTTCCCTATCTCTTTCAGTGTACAAAGACTTCAAATTCTTCTATTGCATGGGCTATGAGTTTCTTTTTGGTGTGGGAATTCATTCAAAGCACTGCCCTCTTCATTATGGTTTCCTCCTGCTTGGTTGTCCTCTAATAATTGATCTACCACTTAAACAAATTATTTCATCTTCTATGGTTGCTTTCTATTAGCTATTCCCTCTTGTTTGAATCTATAGAGGCGCGGCCTACACCATGTATTGATACAATAAAAATACAAACAATGTTAGTAGGCCTTCAACCTCCTGCACAGGTTTTTTCTTCCTTTCATTTCTACACAGGGCGCTTTCTCACAATTCTACATTCACCCTCCATTTATATCTGCTCATTCTCACGTGGCTTTCTATTGTCTGTTTTTCTCTTGGCTACTTCTTATCCATTCCTTCTCTAAATTTATTTTATTCTTAAAATTGAATCTTCACTGGCATGGTGATTTGGGGAAGTTTATCTTCTCTTTGCATTTCTACACACCCCATCCCCAATCTCCTTGAAACTGCTCTCTTCCACCATGTCCCCTTCTAATGGTGTCCCTTTTGATTTTAAATGATTCCACTTTAATTTGTATTCCATTGTCTCTTGAACTTCCCATGGCTCTTCCAATCTCGAGGTGACCCTTCAGATCTCCTTGTATTGCAAGGCTTTTATTCTTTAATTCCAATCCTATTAAAATAATGGGAATGTAATAAATTATTTTTTTCTTGCAATTAACTGTAAAAATGAACATTTTTAAAGGATAAGGTCTGCAAATTTGAGCTTCAAAAATAACATGATGTTTGTCAATCAATGAAAAAATGCCATCCTACGTCTTTTTTCATGCCCACTAAAATTGAATTGAGTTGCCCACAAAAACAAAAAGCAAAACAATAAAATCAAACCAGAATTTTTTTTTGGTGATGTAGATCATTCATGAACCCAGATGCTCCTACATCACAATGCAAAATATTTCTCAAAGAAAAATTTGTACAAAGCTAAGTTGGAACTTGGAAACTCATATTATCAATATCAAATCACTCTATCAACTTTTGTAGCAACTTCCATTGTTCAAGTGGTGGAATTGTCATTTATTCTAACTGATGTTGTTTGACTTGAAAATTTGTTAACAATTCATTATTGAGATTGGAACATGACTTGAATGTTTTAGTAAAAATTGCATTCAAGGTTATTAGTGGTTTGATGGAATCCAAATAGTTTGCCTCATCTAGGTTCTGAGGAAATTAGTCCAAATCAATCTTCCTTGCACTCTCCATCTTCTTTCTAAAATCATCTTTTCCAATGAATCACTCATTTGTGTCAAAAGCCTTTGGAAAACCAAGATCTGTCATGTTCTTTACCTTTTCATCCAACTTCATCTTTTTTGCAGCCAGATGCACAAATTTTGTTGTTTCATGCATTCTCAAACACTTTTGAATGATAGATGACAACATCATTGAGGCAGCAACCCAATTATTAATCTCTTTTAATTTCAATTCATTATCAATGGCTTTGTAGACTATTTTTTGAACTTAATTTGCAAATTTCTCTAATGCCAGCATATTTTTGTTGTCCATTAAATATTTGTTGAGCTTCTTATAATGTAGTCTCATAGCATCAATCAATTGAAACAATTCACACAAATGATCAATCCTCTACATTATTTCCTCCTAGATCTTTTGTTTCATATGCCTCATTGTTTCTCTACAAAATGTAGTTAACTTATTTTAACAAGAGTTTATTTCATTTTCTTGTTTTTTATGCTCTATTGGCAATCTTTCACTTCTTTTTCTCTCTTTCTCCAATTTTTGTTCCCACAGTTGATTTTCTTTCCCCAAGTTTAGTCTTAATTTTTCTGAAGTAGATTTTTCTTCATCATATTTCTTTCTGCTCTCATCTAACATTTGCTTTAGTTCATTCAATTCCCCCTCTGTTTGTTTATCCTCTTTACTTGTTGATGTAGAAACAAATTTTTTTATTCTTTTTTTTAATTCATTGCTCTTGTTATCTGTTGCCTTCCTCATTGCTTTATCATTTGATAGGTTTTCCTATAACTTTTCTATTTGAATCTACAACCTTTTTTTCTCTCTCTTGCTTTAGCAATGATCTGTACACCAATTCATTATTCTTCTTTGATACATTAATTTTGTCAATATTTTTTAATCCAAAAAATCCAATTGGAAACTACTCACCTAAAATTCAAATTGTAAACACTAAAAATTGGTCTAGGCCTGTGAATTCAATTTTGTCATAATTTTCATCTTCATTGTCATAATTAAATAATGATTAATTATTTAATTATTTTCTAAAGTCATTTATCCTCTATTAATTAAATAACTTTAATTGTTTAATTAATTTATCTTAACCTTTATTCAATCTATTAATTAAATAACTTTAATTTTTTAATTAATTCATTTTTTACCTTTATCTATTATTCATTAATTAAATAAATATTATTTATTTAATTACGTCGCTAATTAAGTTTATCCTCTTTCTAAAATTAAATAAATTGTTATTTAATTTACCCTTATCACATTTTCAACTATAATTAATTAATCACTTTCAATTATTTAATTATTCTTTAACCTTTTCTTCAGTTAATTAAATAAATCTTTATTTATTCAATTTAATCCTCAAATTTCAAATGTTGAATTAAATAATCATTTAATTCATAAAAAGAATTATTCCTATCATATTCTTCTATAATTGAGTAATCGCTTAGTTATCTAATTATTTATTTACCACTTAAGTCTAGATTTAATTAAATCAGTTAGTTATCTTCTGATTTAATATCTGATTGTCTCTGACAAATGAACTCTTTGTCTTAATCAATAGGTTATCTAGTTTTATTCTTCTGTGTGCAAACTTTTATTAATTAAATAACTTTATTTAATTAATTAATTCATTTGTGCATTCGAACATATTGTTTCCTTTATTCAATCTTTATCATTTACATGCAAACATTATTATTTTGAGTTTCGAACAGTCTCAACTAAAGATTAAATTATTATTTAATCTTAATTTCCACCTTTTATGTTTTATCACTCACGTTATTATTGACACAAATCTCAATGCATGTCACAATCTTTAATCTCAATCGTTGATCTATCTTTCAATTTGAGCCTGTCATTCAAAAACCCTATTTTCTATAAATTGGTTTGACCTTCATCATTGTTACTCCTCCCAAAATCTTATGACTTTTGGAAGCAATCAATTATAGAATCTTCGATGTTTTACTAAATCATACTATCATATGCTATACTTGCACACTTTAGAGAAACTATGAGGGAAATTATCATACAACAGAAAAATGGAGGACAATTGAGGTTATGCATGGAATTACGTAGATATTCAGTGAGATCTTTCTGTTATTTATGTTTTAAGCTTTCCATTGTTCTTTGTTATTAGCTTAGGTTTAGATTTGAGTTTATTGCATTGTGTTGCTTTGATTTCATTTGTTTTCTTGTGTTACATTAGTGAACCCGATGTGAAGACATGATCTTCGCAAAAATTCATAGAAATTTTATTCTTTTTTGCAGGTACAATACTGTTCGACGCATTTGAGCCACAGAATGACACAATTGACCCTGTGAGCTGCATTTGACTACTCGTGATTCATCTATGGCATTGTACGGCGCATTTGACTAGTAAAACTCGTGACGCATTTGACTGGTATAAAAATTTCTCATGTCCAAATTCTGAATTTGAATTTTTCATTGCAGTTTTTATTATGACTAATTTGGAGTTTGCAGCGTGTATTCTTGAGGAGTTAGCATAGTGTTTGTAGGACATTGTGTAGAAGATAAATATACAAACAGTGTTTGTAGGACGATTGACAAAGACAAGGATTTGAACTACTAATGAATTGTTTTGCAAAATGCTTGTCGAAGACTATTTTTGAAATAGATTATCTGATTAGATTAGATAATTGTCATTTGGGCTTAAAATTAATCATTATCTTTTGTGTTTGGTGTGTTCGCACAATCTGTTAGTTTTAAAAACTGATTCAATAATTAAAGTATCCTCTCCCCTTGCACACTTGTGTTATCCTAGGTGCATGAGAAATAGTTATTGACTCTAGAAATTGGGCCTTCATTGGTGGGAAAAAGTACTCACCCCAAGGTGACTCAAACCAGCAATGAAGCTTTTTAGCCAAGCTAATCCTGACCGGTATACAAATGTGAATCCTAACGGAAAACTTAGGATTACAGGTGTAGATTTGTTATGCAAAAAATTTTATCTTGCCTCATGCATAGCCACCTGAACGGGTGCCATTGCTATGAGCTAATTGTTTTTAGTTAACCAAAAACCTTCTATTTGTTGGCACAAGAGGTCAAACCTCTAAACCTGTCTCACGTACTTGTGGTTCTTAGTAGAGATGAAAAGTTTTCCATGGGAGATTCATGGGAACTAAAGCTTGGCTGACCCATAGAAGTGAGTGCCATGGAGGGGAGCTAGTGTGGTCAAGCTTCTAGTCATCCACTCTAAATAAGCGTAACTAGGGAAACCCAAGTGAGAATTCAACAAATATTGTCACTGCCAGCCTTAGGATTATACTTGTCTTCTAGAATTATACATGTCCATGTTCATCAAACTTGAAACAAATTATTTTCTGATTGTCTTTATTTGCCAAAATTTGATCAAAAAAATTTGAGTCAAATCTGTAATTTACCAAAAAACTGCAACTATTCACCAGAAAATTGCATCTATCTCAGTGAGTCGCATATGTTTACCAATAAACTACATTTGCAGTATTGAGTTGCATTTGCTTACTAGAACACCACATTTGTTTACTAAGTCGCATATGTCAAAGCCTGTTAACACCTCTAATACTAAAAACCCGCACCTAAAAAATCTTGTGACGCATCTAATATCCTAAGTCACGTCTGTCTGTCACAAACCCAAGCCATACTTTACCAGTAAACAATCTCTGAGACTGAAAACTGCATATGACAAATCCTGAGTTGCATCTGATATAGTGAGTCGCATCTTCTTGATACAGACCCAAGACATAGTTTACCAAAAAACTGCATATGACATAAAGAACCGCATTTGCTAATTTCTGTGATGCATGTGTTATCCTGAACCGCAATTTCCTGATTACTAGAAAACCAAAATTCACTATCACAGTCTGAAACGAAATAGTCACACCATTCTCTAATTTATCTTGTCATAGTGACCTTTGAATAGAATCTTCCAAAACTAATTACCCTTAAAAGCTTGCTTAGACTTTTGCATATTTAGATACAACCATCCTAGGATAACATCATTTTAGACATTCCTTATTTTCTAGAAAATACCAAAAAAAATAGTTGCATTCATTTCTTATATCCAAAAAATCCCAAAAACATAGACTAGAATCATATCATCCATAGACTTAGTTTTTGCATCACTTGCACTTTGAGCTTATCTTACATGGTTGAAACAAGGTCTAAAAGGAAAGAAAGAGAAAAGATGGCTGATCCAAATGACTACATCAATCCTTTTTTTAAATCCCCCATCAGGGACATCAAGACCTCACAAAACTTTGTTAGACAAATTTGTCACTAGAGACCCACAGGGACACATAGTAGTTGAAGATTTAGATGTTGTTGCACAAGACCCTAAGTTTTCCTCTTTTGTACATGAGTACCTAGAAAATGATCCTCAACGATACTTAGCCAAATTTATAGAAAAATGTGCCACATTGCCACCTAGATTTGACATCCATACCTTGTAGACTACATCTACCCAAGGGACAAAAACAATGACTACTAGTGGTCCTATACCTCAAGCAACTGCAGCCATACCATTTGGTGTACCTACATAGAGTACCGCAATAGTACATGTGTCACCATTTGGTACATATAGCATGACACAAGGTCTAAATTTCTCCATAGGGGCATCATCATCCAATCCCTTCAATCCTATTTTTGGGAAAAAAAGACCTAAAATGATAGCTCCTATACCAAGTGTCAATGTCACTAGTACCATACCCCAGAAAACTGCTATACCAAGTCTTAACGTCACTAGTGCCATACCACATATAGGGGTCTCACAAACATGAAACATACCCTCCATTCAACATGGAAGCTAACCCATTCCTTTGCAAAACATCCCCATTCACTCAAATTCCAAACCAAAACCCATTTTCTAAAATTCCAAATCAAAATCCACCCTTCATACCAACACTTAACCAAAATCCCTCACAAAATTTTGGATTCCAAAACACGTACATAAACCCAAAAAATCCAACTAACACACCACTAACACAAGTTGACCTCTTACAGACACAAATGAAAGCCCTTCAAACACAAATGGATAACATGGGAGTGTCTAACAAGAGGATTTTTTTAGCAAAAGACTTATGCATATTTCCCTTTGACAAAGCATTATACATGACACCTTTCCCACATGGGTATGTTATACCAAACTTTCCCAAGTATAATGGAAAGCATAATCCTATCGAACACATAAGGGAATTTTCCACAATGTGCATAGATGTCGCATATAACCCCACCTATATCATGAGACTATTTCCAAAAAGCCTTATTGGAATAACACTTGAATGGTTTTCTCAGCTTCCATATGGCATAAGATCATGGGGTAAACTTGTTGAAAAAATTATCAAACACTTCACCTTTAACATTGACAATGAGATCACCATAGCAATTTGTGTCACACTACACAAGAGGAAGGAGAAAACTTCATCACCTTCTTCTAGAGATGGAGAAGTATAGCCAATCGATGCCCTATTGAAATACCTAAAAAACAAAAGGTCACTATATTCCTAGAAAACCTTAATTCCAAATTAAGAAGTGACTTAAGAGTACACTATTTCACTTATTTTGTGGAACTAGTGGAAAGAGGCATCATACTAGAAAAGGTCTCATTGACAAAGGTGAACTCAAGACACCCAACATAAATCCAAATGTGCAGAACACCCCTAATGACATAAACAAGTTTTGGTCTCAGAACAAGAATGCCACCAATGATGGGATTGTTGATGCTAAAACCCTACAAGTAGGACCAGTCATTACACTTATAGGAAATAACCCCTATACTAACACACTCAAGAACATCAATAAAACTCCCAACACTATCCAAAACAACCAACAACCACAACAACAAAGGAAGTTTCCAAAACACGAGTTCACTCCCCTAGGGGAACCAATCGAATTAGTCTTCAAAAAACTGTTGCAACACAACCTCATACAACTTCAAGAGCCAAGACAATACGATTTAAGACAATTTAAACCCTTTTGGAGGGATTAAAATTCTTTTTGTGATTTCCATCGAACTAAGGGAAATATCCTTCAAAATTTATGACAATTGAAGATCATACAAGATTTTGTCAAGAACAAAACTATTGAAGTTAGTGGATAGAAATAGACCTCCTCAAACACTGATCACAAGGTCTTTTTTGATCCCTTACATGACCATGGAAAAGGAAAAGCCTCTAATTTAGGAAATAATACCAATACTACGGCCAACTATGCTAATGTCAAGCATGATTATAATGTCCCAATCATTAATCACATTTGAGCCGTTGATGAGCATGTCAGAACTATTACCATACATAAAACTCTTGAGTGTGTTTCAACACTCACCAGACCAAGATAACCATCCAAGGCCCTCCATCATAGCAACAACCATAGTATTCCAAGCCTTAGTATAACTTACTTGACCAGTTGGGGAAGACCCCAATGCAAATCTCTATCTTGGAACTATTGTGTATATCACCTGATCACCGGTCTATTCTAGACAAATATTTGCAAAGCATGACCATCCCCAATAACCTTGATGTCAATCATTTCCAAGATATGGTAGGCTACCTAACTAACAAGCATCATGCTGCCTTCTCTAAACAATATTATGCAACCGAGAAGACAAATCATAATGACCCTTTGCACCTTGAAGTTCTTGTTCATAAAACAAAAGTTAGATGAGTATTGGTGGATGGAGGATCAGGATTAAATCTTTGCACCTTGAATTTGGTTAAGGTGTTAGGCTTCTTAGAGGAATGTTTGGATACTACTAAGACCATTTTCATTAAGGCATATAATGACGAAGAATGAAAATCTAAAGGAATTGTAACACTCCCCATCAGAATTTGTCCTACTGTTCTAGATACCAATTTCCAAGTCTTGGATCTCATCCTTCCATATAACCTTTTACTTGGCAGACCCTAGATACATGCTATGAAGTTTTTCCCTTCCACTTACCATCAATGTCTTAAATTCCCATACAATGGCACCAGGATCACAATAGATGGTGACCTTGATCCTTTCCAATATTGCACTAACCTACGAGAGATACCCCCAATGAAAAGTGTCTATAAACCAAGAGGCTTCATCATCCAATTCATCCCAATACATCGATCCATCAAATCTTTCCAAAGCACCCACTTCCCAATCATTACCTTCCACTCCTAAGGTAGAGATCCAAGATAAGGGTTGTAGAGAGTATCATATGAAAGCATCATATTATGTTAGTCATTTGGTTCCTCCTAAATCATATGGTTTACCAACAACAGATAGGAGAAAATCAATGGTCACTATACATGTCCCTCCAACAATGAATTTCACAAAATGGGGGGGAACTAAGTAAAGAAGATATAAACAAAGAAGATGTGACCTCTTGGTTATACAAAGAAGAAAATGAAGAACCTCCACCACCTACTCAAATACCCACAGATCAATATGGAAAAGGTTTCATGATAATGCAAAGCAAAGGATATGATGGACATAGCAGGTTAGGTTTACATCAAAATGGGAGGACTGAACCTATCATTGTTTCTAAGTGGCCAAAAGGCCTAGGGCTTTGGTTTCAACTGCTCCAAATTGGAGTTTTTAGTACCGCATTGCCTTTACAAGAGGAAGTAAGTGCCTCTAAAGTTATCGATATATCCAATGAGCCATCTGACCAACCTTACTATGATTCCCCTAACTCTAACGAATATGAGTGGGATTCCCTATCCTCCACCTTTGTCATGGACCTCAATAAACTATTTGAGAAACTTGACCAAATGCTTAAATCCTCACAAAATCCATCGAATTCCTGTCCACAAATGACTTTGAAAAAAGAGGAATGGTTTAAACATTACTATTGGGAATCCCTTGATCCTGCCTCTTGGGAACCTGACAAATCCACTTCTGATAACCAAACCTTGACAATACACCCATATCAAAATCTACCTATGCCCAAGAAAAAGAGTAAGGAGTATTTGGTACAAAACTTTTGTGACTATGTCAACAATTTAGCCTTTACCTTAACCCCCTTGAACTTTGATACCTCTGATGATGACATGCCCTTAGTATATCCCCAGCTTATCGATTGGGATCAACAAGACACCCCTATCTTAGATATCTTTGAGAATGAAGAAGCAATAGTTGAGTTCCTGGGACTACGAGAAGACATACCTAGTGGTGATCATAAGGATGGATTTACCATAGACTTGGATAAAATGGCTTATTTTGGGGAGTCTATTCAACCCTCTAGTCGCAAAAATAAGAAAAATAATGAAAAAAATAAAAATGATGAGTCCCTAGGTGAAAACTGAAAGGCACCTTTGGACGATGAAAAAGCAAAAAATAAGGATGCATCTGAGGGAAAAAACCTCTCTGAGGCACCCAAGGATGGAGGTTTGAAAATTCTCCCTATTGCTCAGGAAAAGTCACCAATGTTAGTTGAAGAATCTGTGGAGATCAACATAGGAACTGAAGATAATCCTCGACTAATCTATTTTGTAGCATCCTTGACAGAAATAGAGCAACCAGAATTTCACAACTTCTTCACACAAAGATAGATCAACTTTGCATGGTCATATGCCAACATGCCTGGAATGGATCCTAAACTGGTATTACATCATTTTCCACTACAACCAAGTGTTAAACCTATGAAGCAGAAGTTAAGAAAAATGCACCCACAAATTGCTTTAGTAGTCAAGGCTGAACTAAAGCAACTGTTGGATTTTGGTTTTATTAGATCAATTGACTATGCAGACTAGATTAACAATCTTGTACTAGTGACAAAACCAATAGGGGGCATCCACATTTGTACAGACTTTAGAGATATAAACAAAGCATGTCCTAAAGATGACTTTCCTCTGTCGAATATTGATATGATTGTTGACTTAACAACAAGATATGAAATGTTATCCCTTATGGATGGTTTCTCGGGCTATAACCAAATTAGAATTGCACCTGAAGACCAACACAAGAACACTTTCACTTGTCCATGGGGAACTTATTGTTGGAATTCCATGCCCTTTGGACTTAAAAATGTCAGAGCAACATATCAATGTGTCATGACAACTATTTTTCATGACCTCATACACACTCTCATGGAAGACTATGTGGATGATCTGATAGCTAAATCATTGAAAAGGGTTGATCATTTACAAGATTTTTCAAAGACTAGAAGAATAAAAAGTGAGGCTAAATCCAAAGAAATGTGTATTTGGCATGAAATCAAGAAAAATTCTAGGATACATCATTTCTAGACGAGGCATTGAAGTGGACCCAACGGAAGTGAAAGTTATAATAGACATGCCTCCACCAGCCAATATAAGTCAACTAAGGACACTACAAGGGAGACTACAATCTATCAGATGATTCATAGTTCAATTAGCAGATAAAACACATCCCTTCCAACATCTACTCAGAAAAGGAGTACCATTTGTATGGACAAGTAAATGCCAAGAAGCTTTTCAACTAATCAAGGATTACCTACTCACACCACCAGTGTTAATGCCACCTAAAAAGGGACAAACTTTGATACTCTACATTTCAGCAACCACATCAGTGCTAGGAGCCTTGCTTGCACAGAATGATAATGAGGGTCATGAAAAGGTAGTATACTATATCGGTCAAACTTTGGTAGGTTATGAGCTAAATTACAGTACCATTGAACATGCTTGTCTTGTAGTAGTTTTCACTACTCAAAAAATTAGGTAGTACATGTTAAACCACCAAAAAATGTTGGTCACAAAGATAGATCCTTTGAAATATCTTCCTAGTAAATTAGCATTGACAGGATGACTAGCTAAATGGGTAATGGTACTCAATGAATATGATATTCAGTATGTAGAAAGAAAAGCTATAAAATGACAAGTTATTGCTAATCAGTTGGCAGACACATCGATAAAGCTAGATCATCTTCTAGTTTCAAATTTTCCTAATGATTTCATCTTCACTCTTGACACAGGAATGACATGGAAGTTATACTTTGATGGGTCCCACACAAATCGTGGCTCAAGGGCTGGTATATTGTTTATCACACCACAAGGTGACACTATTCCTAAGTCATTCAGGATTACTTTTCCATGCACCAATAATATAGCATAATATGAGGCTCTTGTAATAGGATTATGAATGAAAATCAAATGGGAGATTAAGAACCTACAAGTTTACACTGATTCTCAACTAGTAGTTTGACAAGTTAATGATGACTATGAAACCAAAGATGAAAAGCTTGCTCCATACAAATGCATGGCAGATAGTTTCAAAGAATATTTTGACAATATCATCTTTCATCAAATACCTCTGATTCAAAACAGGGCAGTAGATGCATGGAAACTATTGCTTCACTCTTGGACATACCTAGCAACGTGCCTAAATTCAAGTTTTTGGTAGAATAGCTTTTGGTCCTTGCCTTTGACATGCCAAATTCAGAGATGGTGTGTGAAATTTTTGCTCCCAATTCCCCATGGTATAAATAAATATATGACTATATTCATGCTAAAATCCTACCCCCTAACCTCTCAAAAAACCAATGTAGGACATTTATCCATAATTCAACTAAGTATTCCATCATCAAAGATACCCTTTACAGACATGCCCTAGACAATACCTATTGAGATGTCTCAATACTAAAGAAGCACATGCAACCTTACGTGGGGCACATGAGAGTATGTGTGGATCTCATTCTAACAGTCCTACCTTAGCTAAGAAGATTATGATACTAGGCTATTATTGGCCTACAATGGAAAAGGACTCATGTATTTTTTTCAAGAAATGTAGATAGTGCCAGATTCATGAAAATTTGATACATGCACCATCGCAGGAGCTCTGTCCAATAACATCACCATGGCCCTTTGCCCAATGGGGACTTGATCTCATAAGTAAGATACATCCTACATCCTCCAATGACCATAAATTCATCATTATTGTGATTGAGTACTTTACCAAGTGGATTGAAGCTATTCCTATGACCTACATTACTGGAACATAGATTTATACGCTTATCCTTAACTATATCATTTTTTGATATGGTGTTCCTCAATCCATAATCATAGATAATGGTCATCCATTTAATAACCAATAAGTCCATCACCTCTATGAATAATTTCATATCCAACATCACTTTTCCACCCCATATTACCCACAAGGTAATGGCCAAGCTAAGGCATCTAACAAAACAATCATTAGAATCCTCAAAAAGACTATCAATGATGTTGGTCATGATTGGAATTCATAGCTTAACCCTGCCTTATGGGCTTACCACACAAGAATTTGTACTCCCATTGGTGCCACTCCATATTCCTTGGTATTCAGTTTTGAGGACATCTTGCCTATTGAGGTTGAGATTCCTTCCCTTAGGGTATCTTTGAAGGGGCATATTGATGATGAAGAGTATCGTGTGTCAAGACTACATGAGCTAGAGTTCCTAGATGAACAGAGACAAAAGGCACTAGACCATCTCCAAGCATATCAAATCATTTTTGTCATAGCTACAATAGGAAAGTCTTCAATTGAAATTTTGACATTGGTGACCTAGTCTTAATGGAAAATCCAAAGAATCAAGTGGAAAGAGAAAAACCAGGAAATTTTGAACCAAACTAGTTAGGACCCTACATTGTTACAGAAGCTTTTGGATCAGGAGCATACCAACTCTACTCCTGAAGGAGGACCATTATCAATACCAATCAATATCCTTCATCTGAAGAAGTTCTACACATAGCTTTTGAGAGCCTTGTCTTGATCATCAAAAATACAAAAAAAAACAAAAAATCAAAAAAATTGTTACCTAGGTGAAAACCTAGAAAACAAGTGTCTTGGTAACATCAAAAAAATCAAAAAATTAAGAAAATAGTAAAGATAAATAAGTCATCCAATAGTGAAAACCACTTCGGTGGCACTTTGGATAAGTACCATGGTGAAAACTTGGCAAATAGGTGTCATGTGTAGTTGACTATGCTTCTTTGTCTACCATCATTCCAATCTGACTTTTTGGTCATATCACCTATCTTTCATATCCATCACCTATACATACCACTCATAATAAATGGTTGTCTTTTCCATAACTTGGAACAATTAACATCGACCACACTTCATATCCCCATTCCATCAAATTCATAATAAATTGGTCTTATACCTGACTGGGGGCAGGCATTTGACTTATGTCATTTGGTTATTACAATGGTTGTTCTGAGGGCATAAAACAATTGAAAATAAAAAAATCCAAAAACATCACAAAATATCCTTAAAAAATCCAAAAAAATCACAAAATGTCCTGAAAAAATCCAAAAACATCAAAAAACTTCAAAAAGACAAAAAAATCAAAACATGTCAAAAATCCAAAAAAAACAGTCATAGTCAGTTGCCTCAGTCAGTCTTTGTCATTGTCAAACTATGTTGCCTCTATGACTAGATGTAGGCAAGGCCATCTTCCGATGTACCCCCAAGGCATTAGGTTAGTCCTTTAGGTTTGTTTGCATAAAATCATGAATCAATCCATTTGTCTATAAGACAAAGTCATTGGCCATGTCGAACTATGAGGTCATTGCATGTATAACATAGGCAAGGCCATCAATCGATGAGCCCCTGAGGCAACACTAGGTCAGTCCATTAGGGTTCATCACATTCACTATCACACACATCAGCTATATTCAAATCAATTAAATATTTTTTAGTCAGTCATGTTGGTCAAAGTCTAGTCAAACTACAAGGTCTTTGCATGTATAATGTAGGCAAGGCCATCAATCGATGAGCTCCTGAGGCCGCACTAGGTCAATCCTTTAGGGTTCATCATCAAGCACAAACAATTGTCAAAAAATCAAGACAAGTCACACATCAACAAGACAAACAAGTCAACAAGGTCATCAAGTCAAATCAAACAAATTGCCAAAGCAATAACAAAAACAATCAACCTATGTCTTATATAGGATGTGTCCTTCCTGACAACAGACATGATCATTTAGTCAAACAATCATCATTTCCTTATACAGGTGGCCACATGATCAAAACCAAACTCAACGTCTTATATGGTACATGTCTTTTTGAAACTAAGCTTAGTCATGTCTTATACAAATAGCCATGTGATCAAAACCAAACTCAATGTCTTATACGGTATGTGTCATTCCTAAAACTGGGCTTTATCAAACCATCATCTTATCAATCTCCTAGACAATTAAACAATAAACATGATTAAATTTTGGAAAATATCTTTATTGGATGTTGACTTTATGGCTTGTTTTTTCTTATCTTTTCTTTTCGGTTTTATCTTTGATCCGGTTACTAGCTTTCTCTAGGATGTCCCATGAAGGATTTAGAGAAGCAATGGTGTATCAAGACTCTTTTTATTTGACTATTGTTTGTTGACTGTCTTTTGGCTTTATCTTTGAGTCACATTACTAGATTCCTCGAGGATGTCCCATGAATTATTTTGAGGAGCAATGATGTCTCGTGACTCATCTTTTATTTGTTTATTGTTTGTGGTTTGTCTTGATAAAAAGACTAGGGAAACTTTTCCCTTAGTATGAGTTAGGACATTCCTTGGCTGTGACTATTTGTTTTTAGTAGGACCCTGGTCTATCTCATATCATGGTGTTTTTTTTCCATTTGTATCACTTACCACCCAATGATGATTTAATGCAAAGCCTATTGTATTTCAGAAAAACATCGAAGATTTCTAGTATTAACATCCATGTCTTTTATGTTACTTTTCATCTTTTTCGCGCTAACATTTCTTATTTTGTGCATTATGAAGAAGTCCTGTGACACACAAAAACATAAATCATCTTGCATATGCATTCATTTTAGAAACATCATTTAGACATTTTCATACATATATACATAGTAAATCATACATATATGTTGCATTTGAAAAAACACAAATATACATATCCATCACATCTAGGAATCCATAACATAACATGCATCCACTATCATAATTTGTATAGAATTTTATCATATTAAATACATTCACATGGCATTATAAATACATACATCACATTGCATCTCATTACATAAACATAGACTGCATACATGATGTCTATAATTCCATAAAAGTAAATACACACATCATCATATAGAATCAGCATTACATCATAAAGTAAAATACTAGTATCCATAACGCATGCATAAATAGAAGACTGCATAATCATGTAAGAACTACATATCATATAAATCACTGCCAAAAATGATATATATAATGTTCAAAAAGTGTCATAGTACAATGTCATAATGTATCAATCAAAATGGAGCTCACAGGCTTTATGATCATAAAACAATGTCTATAAATAAATACAAAACATGTCCCTAATCTAAACTCCTAGTACTCCCATGTGAAGAATGAGGAGGTGACTGACATGGAGGTGTTGATGATCATTGTGCAGAAGGGGGCCTATCATATGGTCTTGACCTATGCGGTCCAACAATACCCTCTATACTCTGAGATCGACTATGTGACATGCTCTGTGATCTACTGCTATTTATCTGTGAATAACTAGGAGCTCGTCTCTCAAGAGCCACCTCCCACTCATACAAATCTTGATAGTATCTCTCTCTATCACCAGCTCTAACCAACTCATGAGTGAAGGCATCAGTTGGTCCAGTACATAGAGCTCTCAACTCCACAAATCTCTACTTTGTCTCTTGTCTCTGAGCCACTACCTAATATCTATCCAAATAGGCTTTGTCCCTCTCCATCTATATAGTGTCCCTCTCTGCTGACACTACTCTGACTTGCTCCTCTAGGGACTCTACTCTGGCCTGCAAATCAGTCAGTCACTGATTGATGGAACCCTCCTCCTCCCATTGTGGTCGCTCTCCCATATCAACATCCCAATCCTCCATAATCCTGTCCTGAAGATCCCTCTCCTGATCTCCCATCTCCTCCTCATCACCATCATCCTGGTACCCTGCAAGCATACCAAGGGCATCCATATCCTCCTCCCCAACCACCTCCTCTACAACATGCTCCTCTCCAACTCCCTCCTCTCTAACTCCCTCCTCTCCAACTCCCTCCCCTCCAACACCCTCCTCACCTCCACCAATCTCTAACATAGGAACATCCTCTCCCTCCCCCTCCTCCTCGCAAAAGGGTGATAAAGCTAGGCCTTGGCCTCTATGACCTTGTCAACCCTGTCGACCACCCCTACCACCTCCTCCTCTCCCATCATCCCCTTCACCTCTACCACCATGACCTCTACCTTTTCCACCATGATGGCCCCATGGTCTTGTCCCTCGTCTCTCAATAGGTGCATTCTGATCAAGATTTATCAATGGTACAGGTCTATGATCCACCCACTAAGTGTCATATGCCACTGTAGTACCTAGATTCGTTGCTCCACCCCTCCATCCCCACTACACAGGTTGTAATGCATCAATGTTTTCCTCCACTGTTGCAACAGGAATCTATGGTCCCCACACAGGAACCTCCCTGGAATATCTATCAAACTCAGCTTGGCCCCGCGGTTCATCCTGAACCTAACTAAACTATCTGAGAACTCTGTCTGGCAGGTCTCTCTCAATGATGTGCACTTTGGAAACTTTCCTACCAATCAAGTACCAAGTTTTCTGATAGAAACGTAGGTTTCTATCCTCATTCGGACATCGTGCACAATCCATGTAAGGTCTCCAAATGAACTATACTAGCATATCAATAGCATGCCTAAAATACCCTGTATCTCTGACATGTGTCTGAGAAATGGTACCCACATATCAGAAAGCATAAGGAGCTCCATGATCTAACTCAGATGTAACAAGTGGGTGAAATACAACAATGTGCTCCCATGCCCATATCATAAGCAAAGTAGTACCGCAACTCATCGACTGTGCCTCCCTATATGTTATATCATGTAAATAGAAATATAGCATGTCAAGTAAACAAGGGCCCATGCATACACAACATGTTGCTCTAGCATCCCTACTAACATCTCCCCCCACCCAATAGGAAACCCATGACCTCGATGGTCAAGTATAACAATCCCTCCAATCAATGTACATAACATACAATCTATCTGTTCATACCGATCCGCCAAGACATGCCATCTAATCTCATAGTCCTCTATTCCTAGTTGTATAATATCATCATGTACATAAAATCAAGTTGGCTCACTAAAACCCCTCTAGGTATC
Source organism: Sequoia sempervirens (assembly GCA_007258455.2). NCBI lineage: Eukaryota > Viridiplantae > Streptophyta > Pinopsida > Cupressales > Cupressaceae > Sequoia > Sequoia sempervirens. The sequence continues at coordinate 18,328 of VDFB02380679.1, forward strand.
ATATAGGACTCTATCACCCCTAATTGGAAATCTCAAAATCCTATAAACATCCTCTAAGGTGATAGTAGCCTCTCCTGTATGTAGATGGAAAGAGGAAGTCTCAAATTGCCAACACTCATAGAGTGCAGTCAAAAAGCCTCAGTTTGCCTGAATGGTGGGCATAAATGTCACATGATGTAACCCAAGGTTCCATATCAATCATATCTCTCTGCTCTGTAACTCATCTCGCAACTCATATGTTGCTGGCCTCAACTCCCGGGTGTATATCGGATCTAAAGTAACCTATAAACACATAAACAATATCTTGTGTCAGAAATACAAAGCAACTTTTTATAGCACAAAACTTCAAAAAAATTGACAGGAAAATGTGTTGTTTTAAAACAAATGTATTGCAAAATTGCACATGCATCATTCCACATTGCAAATGTGTCGCATAACTACACATGTGTCATTTAACCATGCAGAAGCGTTACATTTATGCAAATGCATCAAACGAGAAATCATACCCAACCATTCATGCATATGCGTCACATTTTAACAAATGTGGTGCATAATAAAATAAGCAAGCAGTCAAGCAAATGCGTAGAAAAATAACAACTGCGGTGCATAATTGAAAATTGTGACACTGTGCTTAACATATGTGATTCATACATGCAAATACGATGCAGGAAAATTCAAATGTGTGCAAGTAACCTAAATGAAAAATCTAGCCTAGATGTGTTTTTACATATGCATCATTTCATGATCAAATGTGTCGCACACGAATGCCTATGTGTTGAACTAAAAGTGACACATTTGAAAATTAAAGTTTAAATGCCTAAAAATGCATGAAAATCAAACTTTCAAATAGGATGGTTTCTTAGCACATACCGAGGGTCCTGCGTCAACTAGCCGTTTGAAAGTCCGAATGCAATATCCACAGTGTTCTATGTAGGGAATGGGAGACATGTTTGTTGACTGCTCCAGAGCAAAAATCAAGATTTCTAAACTTGAGGAGTGCAAATGAATTGATTTTCCACCCTATTTCTATTTATACCTAGGGTTTTTCTCACACCTTGTGTATTGGGTGCACTATTTTCCAACTTCCAAGGACCATTTCACCTACTAAACTTCCCTGAAACTCATCTCTTTCATCACCTTCAAACTTCTAGCTATCAAATTAACTAATTAGAACAATTTCCAAATTTTTTGGAATTTTTTGAAAATTTGTTATTTTTCCTGAGGGGGCATACCCTTACCTATTTCACATTGGGGCATGACTGGGAAAATGTTTTGACTGATTTTCTTTGACACAATGTGGAAATGACATTATATCAAAGAGAGGCAAAATGTAGACACTAAAAATCGGTCTAGGCCTGCGACTTCAATTTTGTCATAATTCTCATCTTCATTGTCATAATTAAATAATGATTAATTATTTAATTATTTTCTAAAGTCATTTATCCTCTATTAATTAAATAATTTTAATTGTTTAATTAATTCATCTTAACCTTTATTCAATCTATTAATTAAATAACTTTAATTATTTAATTAATTCATTTTTTAACTTTATCTATTCTTGATTAATTAAATAAAATATTATTTATTTAATTACCTCACTAATTAAGTTTATCCTCTTTCTAAAATTAAATAATTTTTTATTTAATTTACCCTTATCACATTTTTAACTATAATTAAATAATCACTTTTAATTATTTAATTATTCTTTAACCTTTTCTTTAGTTAATTAAATAAATCTTTATTTATTTAATTTAATCCTCAAATTTCAAATATTGAATTAAATAATCATTTAATTCATAAAAAGAATTATTCCTAGCATATTCTTCTATAATTGAGTAATTGTTTAGTTATCTAATTATTCATTTACCACTTAAGTCAAGATTTAATTAAATCAGTCTGTTATCTCTTGATTTAATATCTAATTGTCTCTAACAAATGAACTCTCTGTCTTAATCAATTTGTTATCTAGTTTTATTCTTCTATGTGCAAACTTTTATTAATTAAATAACTTTACTTAATTAATTCATTCATTTGTCTGTTCAAACAAACTATTTCCTCTATTCAATCTTTATCCTTTACATGCAATCATTATTCTTTTGAGTTTCGACCAGTATCAACTAAAGATTAAATTATTATTTAAATTTAATTTCCACCTTTTATGTTTTATCACTCACGTTATTATTGACACAAATCTCAATGCATGTCGTAATCTTTAATCTCAATCGTCGGTCTATCTTTCAATCTGAGTCTAACATTCAAAAGCCCTATTTTCTATAAATTGGCTTGACCTTCATCATTGTTACTCCCAAAATCTTATGACTTTTGGAATCAATCAATTATAGAATCTTCAATGTTTTGCTAAATCATACTATCATAGGCTATACTTGCACACTTTAGAGAAAATTTGAGGGAAATTATCATACAATAAAAAAATGGAGAAGGAAAATCGAGGTTATGCATGAAATTACGTAGATATTCGGTGAGATCTTTCTATTATTTATGTTTTAAGCTTTCCATTGTTCTTTGTTGTTAGCTTAGGTTTAGATTTGAGTTTATTTCATTGTGTTTCTTTGATCTCGCATGTTTTCTTGTGATACACAAATCGATCCATCTAATTTATTGGTTTATTTTGAACTATGGGAACAACAAACATGTACTCCATGATTTTTTTATTTGTTTCAAATGTGGGTAATACCATGGTTGTTGCAAGATCTAAAGTTACAATAGGCACACTCTCCATCAATTTCTTCCTTCTTTTTTTATACAATTCTGATTTCTTTTTAAACGCGTCAATGTAATCAAAACTCAGGGATGTAGAAATAATGGAATGCTTGAATGGTGAAGGACTAGGAGTACTTGCAATTGCTATTGCAGCCACACTAACTGGGGGAGTGCCTGGAAATAACTCCTTTATGGTGGAACTAGTATTTGGACTTGGACCTATCAAAATCCTTTCCCTCTTCAATATACCTTGATCACTTGGTGTTTGTGTGGTATCTTGTATTGTTCTACTCTTGTGTGTAATTTGTTGTTGTAGCACATGTTGACCACTACTAGTACTACTACCCATACCATCACCATCAATGGCAATGTCAGTTGCACTAGGTTCACCATGGGCATGTCCTAGTTGTGATTATATCTAACCATGAGGATTAGGATTTGATGCTCTAACAAAATGAATTGCTTCAACTATACTTGTATGCCCTTGGTCTACTTTATCAACTTGAAGGCCAGATTTATCAACTAGTTTTCTATGTTATACATTTGTTACCATCTAAGGGCCTTGTCCTTGGGACCCCAAAGGACCACCTTCATAACCCATTTTTTTGGATATGACTGCTCTTGAAGTATATGCTTCTTTTGTGGCCTCACTTAAAACAGCTTTGACATAGCTCTATTCTTCCCTATCATCATTAGATTCATCATCAGTTTCTTGATCTTCTTGTTCATTGGGATGCTCTATATTCCACAATTTTCTAAACTCATAATCTTCTTAATTATCTCCAAAGTCTACAAGAGTTTTTGGTTCACCTCGCTCCTTCCTCATAGACCAAAAGGTAGTAATTTTTTATTGTGGCCATTTTTTTGTAACTTCCTTATCTAGAGAATCTGGCATTTTTACTCTACTAGATGGTTTATCACCTTTTTTATAAAAATTGTTGTACCTCTTGATTATCTTTTGGTGCAATTCCATAATTTTTGTTGATAGTTGTTCAAAAGAAATACCTTTCTCAGCAGCACTTTTCTCCATTGTTATTTTGACCTCATCCCAAGAATCCTTGTTTCTCAAGTTTTCAAGCAAGGGTTTATTTTGATGTTGAATTCTACTTACAGCATTCCTATTGTCCATAGTCATTGGTTTAATGGTATCACATGGATTATACTTTCAATGATAGACAACATCAAAATTAAAAAAAATTCAAAAGATCATGTACCACCATAACTTATTTTCTCTTGAATGTGAACCCTCCACATGAAAAAAGTAAAGAAGGAAATAAGGTCTTCTTTTCCTAGCTGACGAAGTGTAGCTCATTAGTACTCTACATCTTCCTTACATATTCCAATGCAAAAACACTTTATGTCACATGTATTGGAAGTTTGTATGGCTCTACTCTTGATCCATAAAATCTTAGCATAGTATATTCTTCCATTAAGTACCAATCAGCCAATTCTATTTCTTTTCCTATTTGAATGCAATTTCTACATGACATAAGAAATCTAGGCATTGGAGTATTTGCAACTGCTTGATGCAATGGAACCAAAAATTAGTCTATAAAATTATTGTAGTTCCTTCGATAATCATGCATTCTTATCTTAGTGGTCCAATCATATTCTTGAACCATTTTCTTTTCCTCAACATTCGTATAGGGCTAAATTTGAAGCTTGTTGGTATGAAACATTCCACTAGAGTTGAATTGAAAAAAATAGCACAAGTAGGTTGTGAACCTAAATGTCTTAGTGGAATTTGAGTGTGAACCTCCTTTAATCATTAAAAAAAATTCATGCATGGATTCTAAAATGTGCTCAATAAAGTTATATTTGAAAAGTTGAGGTGGAACAACATAATGGATCTTCAATACCATTTTAAGGAGGCTTGCACCCACTTCCCAATTATTATCCAGTCTGAGACAAAATTCTAGCATGGAAATAGTATCCTAAACCCATGGTCTAAAAATATACAAAATCATAAGGAGGCTTATGATTACCTTTCAATTTATTTCTAACTTCTTTGGTATCCTGAACTATTTTATTTAGGAAAGAATTTTTCTCCCTTTCATCCACTACTTCATAATCACTAGCAAGCTTTTCTAGGTCAATGTGGACATTTCCAAATTCTTTAGTTGTAAATAGTAACACTTTTCCAGTTACTTATGCATTAATGGATAACAATTCTTCTTTTCTATCTTTATTAACAATTACTCTTTTGTTATCATCATAATTATGGGCACAGACCATGATAGATTTTGGGCAAGGGAAAACCTCATGTAACATCATGTGCCCTAATCTACTTACCCATGGTGCACTGAAACTATTATTTTTCGTTTGGTTTGCATCCTTATTCTTAGATGAAAATATATGTTCTAAGGTAAGCCCACCATATATTTTAGGATCATAGATATCATGGTATTGATCAATGAAGCCTAGGGTTTTAAGCAATCCAACATAACGTAATTTTTTATCTAATTTTTCTCTGTCTTTCCCAACAACTTTCTTTGGTCTGCTAGTGGTGATAGACGTGCTTGTACAATGTGTAATTATGAATTCCCTCTTAGTCCTCCTTAATTTTTCTTAAGTCTCTCAACCCTAAACCCAAACATCAAAGTTTGACAAAATAATATTTTAAGAAATGATGACATGTAGCCATAGGAATTTTGTCTTTCACAACTTATCTGGATTTTGATTCTTGAAAATATTAATATTGACAGGTGTGGACTAGCTTTGTTGGAACCTAGAATCTCCCTAGTGCACTACAATGAGCAATTTGAAATCTCCATGTGTGCTAACTCTCACTTAAAAATAAAATCACTTAGCAGTAAAAAGTTCACTTTTTTTTTTTGAATATTAAAGTGAATGAAACTTCAACTTGTTACCACTAGACTACACAATTAGTACATTACATTTTCGTAATGACACTTAGAAATTAATTCTCAATCATTGATCTTTGTAAATCTAACAATTGTATGGTGATTCTGGATGTTTTAGTTTGCAAGCCTAGTGCTCTATGCATTTTATTTTGGAATGCAACTATATCCATCCATCAAATGTTTATTGAATGGTTGAGTAATTTATGATATAAACAATAAACATTTGTTTTAAAGTTTTTTTAAAACTTTAGTGGTGCTATGATACACAATCCTAATGGATTCATTGAGATGAGTGCACGTGTCCATTCCATGATTCAACAAGTCACATATAGATCTACTTGAAGCATCATGCAGATTTGCAAAATCCCTTTCAAAGAAAGACATTGATTGACACCAAGGCCAAGGGGCTGGTAACTTAATGTTGCAAAGGACTTAATAAAATTACTAATGATATCGAGAATTGAGGGAGTAGTTCAACGACAAATTAGAAAACAATAACATTTTGGTAAACCCTAGCAAGTGACATTTTTTTGTGTTTTTTGTCAATTTGATGGAAACTTTCTTTTTTCATTTGTATTTGTTAGAATTGGCTATGGCTGCCAAGATCTTGAGACCAAATGGAAAGCACAAAAAGAGAATGGAATGTGACAAGAATAAACTGTATTATTATCAATATGATTCAATGATATGATTTTGATTGTGTATACAATGAGAGAACCCTTGGTTATATAGCCAAGGTGAGATGAAATATGTCATAGGATTATGACAAGTGTCTTAATCATATGACATGAGAAAACTAATCACACTTACCTAGGTTCACATGTAGTAGTTTTCAAAACAACTAATGACAACTAACACCTTCTAGAAATATTCCTTCCTAGGACCTAAGTAAACTTAATATGTGTAAATAAGTTCCCTAATAATGAATTAACTAGGTATAAGACTTTATTTACACCAACACCCCCCCTTAAGTGCAACTTAGGGAGTAGAAAATTATTATGCAAATGACACAAAGATTCAAAGATGGGTCCCGGCGATGAGGCAATGTTAGGTACCCATGTAAATATGCAAATGCAATCAATGCAATATCTCACAAATGGAGAAAAGGAGAAAACCTAGTGGGACAAAACTCCTCCCCAAAAGAGAGATGAAATACAAAAACTAAAATACTCTCAATGATGAATGAGAAGATAAAAACCCCATGTGAGGAAAAAGACCCCCCCATAAGAGAGAAGTAGAAGAGAGACAAGGTAGCCCCCCCTCAATGTTGAGTCTCCTGTAAGAATGGTAGAAGCTCTACATTGAATTTTGAAGATGATCCAATCTCGTCGAATGACATTCCTCCCCTTAGGAAGAAAAAAACCATGGATGTATGCAGGATGTCAGGAATATGGATGATATGTGATGTCTCTTAAGCATGCTCAAGTGTCTCCATGTCGATGTCGAAAGCTGACACACTCCAAATAGGCATTCTAGGCCACACTACTAAAGAGGACAATCCAACATCTAGCGGAGATGAATGTAGAGCACAATCCAAAGACAAGGATATCCCCTCTAAAGACAAAGAAGCATCCTCCAAATGTTGTCTAAAATAATCCACACTCATGCCAAACTACGAAGAATGATCATGTAGAGAATGAACAAGAGGGTCAGAGCGTTCCCTCACAACAATTGAAGAAGGAGAATCTTCATCAAAGAGAAGATGAATGTTATCAATGATGTCCTCCAAATCTGCAACATGAGACTCCATAAAGAAGTCTAAAATCCCTATCAAAAAGTCATCACAAGTAGCCATATCTAGAAGATAATGTATGTATTGTTGCACTAAATCACAAGGAGCCAAAACTGTTGAATCACTGCAAACATCATCAACTACAACAGTAGATGGAGGAGATAGAATGCATGACTCAAGAACTGGATCTGATGTGAGAACTCTCAAGTTCAAGAAGCCAAATGTCTCCTCTGAATCATGGTTCATAGGATCAAAAGTCAAAGGAACAATGTCACCATCAAAAGAAAAATCTGCAAAGGTATACAACTGAGATGAATGATAAACCACCCCAATAGCAATTATCTCTCTACTTTCCAAGTCTCGAATGATGACTGAATTAGGAGTGAACTCCACAATTCTCCCATCTCCATCATGTGTAATATGATATATGGAAAGAAGATTGTTCGACAAATGAGGAACACACAAAACATCTTGGAAAGTGTTTTCCCCAAAACTAATAGATCCCTTCCCAATTGCACTCATGTATGTATTGTTTCCCATCAAGATAGGAGACATAGTACAAGGCTGAAAAGAAGAGAATATAGACTGTGAAGATGCCATATGATGTGATGCTCCTAAATCTAGAATCCATCTCCCTTATCCTAGACCTGAAAAAGCACAGAGAGCTTGTCCTTTATTTCCCGATGTAGATGCTTGAACTTTATCCTTTTTAAACTATTTTGAAGAAGAAGGAGGAGGTGATTCGGACATTCTAGAAGTCAAATCAATCTGATTCTTTTTTAGAATATTTTTCAAGTCATCTATATCCTTCTTGTAACAATAGTGTTCTTCATGTCCATCCTTCTTGCAATATGCACAAAAAGGCCTCTCCTTCTTAGATGATTCCCCTTTAGAAGAGGATTGTTTCTTTGCTTGATCTGAATGTTGATTATTCTTTGCTTTCTTCTGTTTCTTATCTGATTCTGATTCTTTCACCTGACTAACCAACAATGCCTAAGATTTAGAAGTCTTGATGAGACCCATTGAGATAAGCTTTTGTTGCTCATGTATCAACATCTTAAAAAATGATGCAAATGAAGGTGTAGTATATGCAGACCCCATAGTCAATCTATGAGTATGAAAGCTAGAAACAAAAGAAGCATAATTAGGACCAAGTTTGTTCATTACATTGTAGACCACCCAGATGTCCTTCTTATCAATTCCACATTCCTTACATTGCTCTCTTAGATCATTAACCTTAGTGATGTAGTCTTGGATGTTGTCAAACTTCTTAGGATCAAGGGTCATCAGTTTATTATCAATTTGATAGCCTCTTACTTCATCTGTAGTACCATACAATTTTTTCAATTTTTCCCAAGCTTCATGATAATTTTTACATGATTCAATTTGAAACAACAAATCTTGAGAAACTAGTCTACAAAGACACCCAAGAGCTTTGGTATGTTTGATCATCTGCATCTATAGGTTTAGGTACCTTATTTTCAACATATAGAGAGTGACCTTCTATTAGTAGAATACTCCATGCATTTTGATGCCATATTGAATAATTATATGATGTGAGAAAAGGAACCTTAGAATGCTCCATGAAAACAAGAGAGCAAAAGCAAATAAATCAAAGCAATGCACCAAGAGACCCCCCCAAATAACTCAATCAAGAAACCCCCCAAGAAATATTTGATTTGGCACTTTATATTTAGTGTGTTTACAATTGCTAGATGCCAAAAATAGCAAGCTAGACTTGATCTTAGTGCTTATAGATGCCAAAATAGGCCACAAAATCAAGTACAATTTTTGGTACAAAATGAGATCAATCTGATCATAACACTGAGAAGTACACAAAAAATAATGCACTTTCAAAATAAAAATTGCACCCAAAAATGTTACCGTAGGAGCAAGATATGAGCTCTTGAAGTTCCCAAAATGAGGATGAAGTAGCAACACCTGTGAGAATCTGCCAATTCTAGAAAAACTAGGCACCAAAACCAAAAACTAAATGCACCACTATGAAGAGCACGAAATTCTATCCTAGATAAAAAAAAATCGGTCGCCAAAAGGAGATCTTGAGCTTAAGTTATTGTCATTTGAAGATCGAGTACAAAAATCAAAACTCCATTGAAGAGGGGGTCAAACTTTCAAAAAGACACTGATGTCATTGCTGACGTAGGCTGACGTCATCATACAGGTAGCTTGAAATTGACGTTCAAGTGGTCATCAAGGGAATATGCTCCTGGGCCAAATATTCTCTTACTCCAGGCTTAAAATTGATGGGTTCCAAGCCGTCACCGCCCGGTCCTACCCATCGAAATATTCTCAGGAATCTCGGTACCAGTTTTTGAATCAACATCCTCCTAGTTCAAAAAAGGTTGTCGGCTTTTTATTTTTCAGTCACCTGGTACTATGTGTGGCCCGCAAGAAGTGAAATGGAGGGCTCACTAGGGGAATAGCCAACCACCAAGCGGTGGCCAATGAGTGGCCTTGTACCCACCTAGTACAATTTCCATGTACAGGTCTATAGATGTACCATCTACAAACTATACCTAATCCCTTTTTCTTTTATTTTTTAATAAAAACTTTTTCAAAGAAATTTAATCGCCCATAATTAAATTTTTCAAAAAGAAAATTCAAAAAAAATTCAATGAATTTAATAATATTTTTTTTGAAAAATTTGTACCATGCGCAATTATGACAACCTGGGGGTCGTACAGCTCCTTGGGTAAAAAAAAAATTCCTCACTAGACAACTGCTCTAATTTGGATGAATTGGCAGCCGATCTTAGGGTTTTTGGCCCTTCTAGACGCGATGGCAAGGTCAAATTTGACCCAAAATGCTCCAAAAATGTAGCTACCTTCCAGATTTGGCAACCACACTTTAGCTTCAAACCCTCATAGATTTGGCCTCGTATGTCCGATTTGGATGAAACAAAAGGAAAAATCAACTTTCTCGAACACTTTGGATGCAATGGTGAGCTTAGATTTGCACCAACAAGCTTCAATTTGAAGCTACAATAAAGAGCCAAAAAAGGAACACCCCCAAATTTGGTATCTCTCTTTAGAAAAAGACTATCCAATGGTACCCAACCTGCTCTGATACCATGTTAGAATTGGCTATGGCTGCCAAGATCTTGAGAACAAATGGAAAGCACAAAAAGAGAGAATAGAATGTGACAAGAATAGACTGTATTCTTATCAATATGATTCAATGATATGATTGTGATTGTGTATACAATGAGAGACCCCTTGGTTATATAGCCAAGGTAAGATGCAAGATGTCATAGGATTATGAAAAGTTTCTTAATCATATGACATGAGACAACTAATCACACTTACTTAGGTTCACATGTAGTAGTTGTCAAAACAACTAATGACAACTAACACCTTCTAGAAAGATTCCTTCCTAGGACCTAAGTAAACTTAATATGTGTAAATAAGTCCCCTAGTAATGAATTAACTAGGTACAAGACTTTATTTACACCAGCAGTATTGCTTTATGTTTTAAATTTTCATGCAAATATTTCATAAATAGATAATACTTAATCTCTTAAAGGAAAAAAAATCAATTTTTTCTAAGTTTATTAAATATTTTATTCTATTTGCGTTACTTGTATAATTTGAATAGACATTGTAAACATAAAATAATTCTTTATTGTAAATGAATACTAAAGAATAACACAACCATTTATAATTATTTTATTACTATTGAATTACAATGATACATTATTACATAGCTTTTTAAAGATGAGTATAGAATGCAAGCTCTTATTTTGTATAAATGGCACATGTCACTTTAAATCAGACATAATTGATTCCAAGTTGTTAGGCCACTGGCTGCTTCTACTGCTAGTGAAAATACAAACCATATTATCAAACCATAAGGCTTGTCAACCATGGTTTGGATCTTGTTATCTCAAATATGGTTCTACATTTATAATATTCTCAATCTAATGCACCAAAATAACCCAAAATGACACAATTGATTCCAAGTTGATAGTGGCAACTATGGGATCTAGACCATATTACCAAACAAATGACTTTGAAAATCCATAGGGCTTTCCTACCATGTTGGGGAAATGGGAGTTGTGAAGATACAAAATTTACCTATCTTGTTTGAGAACCAGAGTCATGCAGAAGATAAGGGGTAGTAAATCTACTCCCACCTTTTGCATGTAGCTTCCATGCATCAAGATAACACACAATGAGTTTGAAAGTCCACAATTCCTCTTTGAGGGCTTCTATCAAAATGGAATATGAGAAGTCGTCATCTTTGAATGTAAACAAGATTAAAATACTTATGTGGGTGTACTCTATGTGAAAGCACTTATCTCCATCAAAGCTCCTCATCCTAGTTCAAAACCTATTTCAGAAGTCAGGTCAACTAGATCAACTTCTCTCCAATTCCACCCATTCTGAACTTGAAGGAAATTGGTCTTTTACTTTGTAACTACATAACTAGAGACATGAGAATTTAGAGTATCCCCAATAATACCACATCATCTTCTTCCTTATTAACCTTACAAAATGAAAGCCTTAATGACAATTCAGAACATTGCACTCAATAGTAAATCCTTTAGCCTTCTACGAATTATTTCAGTTGTGCTCACTATCCCTATTTATAGGCCACCACTACTAGCCTGATCCTTGTTTACTCATGAGTCATGTGAGGTTGGGTATAATGATAATTGTACAAACCAAGTAACCAAATTAATCATGTAACTTAATTCTTACATTTACAATGTTTATTTCATTGATGTTTGGCTACATAAAAAATGTACCTCAAGATGACAAGCTATCAAAATTGCCACTCAAACAATATGAAATCATTACAAATCTTATTTCAATTGATTGTTAGATTAATGACATCATCATCTATAGTACATCATGAAATTTTCAATATCAAGCTATCCAATCAATTGCTTTAGATGTACATATGGAATTAATCTATGGTACCACAACCACACTTTCTTCAAAGAAATACAATATGATAGATATGCAGAAATCGATAAAGAAAGACGAAAAATCGATAAAAACAAAACATGTGCCATGTACCATAATTTCTACCATTTTTAGTATCAAGTTATCAAATCAAACATTTTGCTCACTTTGGATTAGAAGAGCAACCTAATTTTGAATCTTTTAAAGATTTCCTAGGTACATATGGCAAATATTTGTATTACCACAACCATATTTTCTCCAATGAAAGACTATCTAGAAGATATGTAGAAATAAATAAAAAGGTTGAGAATTAAATGAAAGGTAGAGTACTTCAAGGCATTGAAAAGAGAGAATTAAATGGCTTGTTGTAGCTTAATCGTTATCAATTTCCACTAATAATTCAATAAATTTCGCTCACTTTTGATCATAACTATATGTTGAATGTAATGCCCCGTCTTAATAACCTAAGAATGTTGCAATAGTGTATAATGGTGTAATAATATTTTTTTTTAAAGTTTAATTATTAAGTTAATTAGTTGCGAACATTCGTTAAGTTACTAAACGTTACACTACTTTGAGTTTTCCATAAGTGACTAAAGTATTTCGCATTGCACAATTTAATTAATAACATAAAGATAAACATTGAAATTTCCATTCAAGATAATATAATAAAGTACATAAATGTTTCATACATTGCATTTGATAATTATACAATACTCATCCATCTGATGAGGTAGTTCAAATAATAGTTACATTTTACAAATGGTCACCTCACAACATTGAGGGATATTTTTACAATACAAATTTTACAATATACAATGATGAAGTACATATAAGTTCCAAGTGCGAGCTCTCGATCCACGAAGCTCTCGATACCATGATCACAAACTAGGGACCCAATGGAGTAAGGTGCACGTTCCACCCAACCATGTGGTACCCGTAGATCCACCCCCCGTGCTAGGAGATAGTAATAAGGTTACCTAGACCTAACCTACTAACCTTAGACACTAGTACAAAATAGACTATTGGTTAAATTGCTTCCAGATTTGGGCAATTGAATGTTTCACAAATACAAGGTTCATTGTTATTCTAGGTGGAGTGTCATTGCAACAATGCAAAGGTTACCCTGGTGTTTCTTCCTAGGTTCTAGCCCCCAATCCTTGGGTTACCCTGGTGACCTCTTATGAAACCTGGCCCCTATTGCATACTATTGTGGAATCGAATGTCTTTTGAAGTAACAAGACATCAATTTTTCTATTTCATGCCTTCTCATCTTATACTAATGACTATAGTAGCTCAAGAGTCATAAGAGAGGCATAAGCATCTTGTTAAGTGTTTTATTCAAACTACTATGTCATATAATTATCACTGATTTAGTTAACTATTTGTAAGTTACCATGACACCACTTTGTGTGTCGGCCCTTACAATTAGCCACTCCCCTAAACATAACATGGAAAACTAAGTTTCATGTCTAGGGTTTACAAGTGCACAAAGTACCTTACGCAATAACAATTATTTCTCAACGGTAATCAAAATTATTAACAAACTAGGTATCAAAACACCATATTTTATACATGCACGACCCAAGTCTACTAATGAAAATCATTTAATCAATAATACACCCTTACTATACAGACCTTTCTAGAAGACTTAAACAATTTAGACTTTCCCAATTTTGCCCAAAAGAAACATATTTAAAAGCAAATCAAGAGAAATAGTGTCTATTATTTAGATATACTAAATCCATATGCATCAATTGGGAAAACAACATATTTATAAATCAGCTTAATAAAAGATCTATTTCAACATCTAAAATAACTGTTTCATTAATCTACTCTTTCAATTTTCTCAAATTCACTATATATTGTTTTCTACAATTACACATTCTAAATTTCAATATGCATCAAAATTTAAGGAAATATAATATCTTAAAAAAAAATAACTTTCCAAATTATTATTTTTTTTTAAACTTAATTTATAAATTCAATGAATCATAATTATATATATATACATATATAATATAACTTAAATATTAAACATTCGAATTTAATTCGTGTTATATAAATCCAGATTTTCAAACAATAATAAAAAAATTCGCAAGTTAAAAATTTATTTATAACGAAACCCTATGGCCACAGCCCTAACCGCGGCCTCCCTGTGGGAGGACGCGGCCGAGCCAGGGCTGTGCCCATAAAGGCAGGGGTTGGGGAGGGTTTTGGCCCTCCCCATCACTGTGTATATTTTTTAAAATTTTCTTCAAACAAAAAATTTCGCTCGAACGGCGACTACAGATTTCGAAAATACCAATTCTGAAAATTTAAATAATATTTATTTAAATTCGCCTGTACGGCGATAATATAACAAAATTAAATTTCTACAAACCAATAAATATATGCACCACATAAGAAATATATATTATATATATATATATACAAAAGTTTGCAACAGTAAATAAAATACTGTTAATATGTAAATGCTTTCCAGAAAGTTTTCTACATTAAATCTGGAAAATCACTGTGATTTAACAAATATTTTTCTCATGCTTTTCTGAAAATAATTTTGAAAGAAATTAAACCATTTAACAAATTATTTCACCAAGAAAATTTTCATTTAATTACACAGCAATTTCCCAACTAAAATATCAATTTTATTTTTTTATTTTTTATTTTTCTTAAATTTTCCGAGAAGAATACAGAAAATACAAACAAATCTTTTCTTTAACTTATAAAGAAAATAAATAAATTGAACAAAAAAAATACCTGTAGAATGAAAGCTTCTTGTAAAAAAAATTCCTTTGCCTGTAGCGTACAAATTCCAATCCCAAAATCTTCTTCAAAGAAAATCTTCAAACCAAGAAAGTTTAACCAACCACCAAGATCCTCCAAGGGATCTTCCACAAATATACAAACAGAGAGAGATAACCACTTCCAAGAAAATAAAGATTTTACACAGTAAAAGAATTTTTTCCAGAGTTCTGTTAATTTCCCCGTGAGGAAAATGGAATAGCCTCTATCATTTCCTGAGATCCACAATAACCTCCGTGAAATTTTTCAACAAACCCAATTAATGAAACTTGCACACATGTCGAGAAGATGCCAAAATTATCTCAACCACTTCTCAAATATCTTTTCCAATTTCAATTTCCAATTTGCATGCAAATGTTTATTTTAATTTAAATTTTCAAAACTCAATTTTAATTTACATGCATTTTATTTTATTTTTATTTTCTATTTATTTTTATTTTTTTTAAATGCAATATAATTTACACACTTAATAATTTAATTTAATTAATTTATTTATTTAATTAAAATAGTTTAATCTTTTTTTCTTTTTTTTTAAGACCAACTATTTAACCAAATAAGCTAATTAATGAATTAAATTATTAAGTAAATTTCAACCACATTTAAACATTAATTAAATAACAATAATTAAAGCACAATATTCCAACATTAAAAATTAACCAATATTTACTTTTCAAACAATATATCCAAACAAAAACAAAAAAAATAACAATACAAACCTATGACTCTGAACTAAAACAGACAAAGTACTATGACTAGGGTTAAAGACTAGACTAGGGTAAACCAGACTACTATCTCCCGATCAACGTATCCGTTGAGTCTTGACACGCTCAGACCTAGATACATAGGTGAAGTCAGTGTCATGTACCTGCAAATCCTACAACCAAGCAAATAACATGCATACATATACATATATAAAAACATTAAACAGACACACCGTGCAGAGAAAATCACAGATATCGTAGGGCACTCGCAAGCGAGTGATGCGATTATGTTCTCCACACCAATACACTTCACAACAAACTGACGAAATAAATGTTTTTAGTCCATCATAAACATGTGCATAGCAATAACAATTGAAAATAACATCTATGCTAAATCATATCATGTCTGAAAACAATAATCACGAATCAATGTATCATCATGTCACAGAACAAACCACCATCGCTCAAAACCAGCGATTAAAATATCCAACAAAACATCATAGGTCTAGCAGTATGAAAACATAACAACAGAAAGCATAAGCATAAACGGAGGGGTACTACATCCTCCCCCCTAGGATCAGGCTTGCTCCTGAAAGCCTGCGAATAGATAGGGATAAAGTTCCCTCATGCGTGTCGCATCCTCCCAGGTAGCAGAAGCCTCATAGCTAGGATCCCATTGGACCCTCACCTGATCAATGTCTCGACCCCTGAGACCGAGCGTCCGGTGCTGTAGAATGGACACGGGCTCCAAAGCCAGCTGCCCGTCCTCTACCTGTAATGCATTCCAATCAAGTACATGAGATATGTCAGGATGATATGGTCTAAGTACTGATACATGAAAAACATCATGAATACGAGACAAACTAGGTGGTAAGGCGAGTCGATACGCCATGGGACCAATTCTCTCTAAGATCTCGAATGGTCCTACAAAACGAGGCACAAGCTTAGAGCCTTTTCCATAACGGATTGGACTCTTTCGCGGTCGCACTCGAAGAAACACTCTATCACCAACAGTGAACTGTTGGTATATCCTATGCCCATCGGCATATTTCTTTTGCCTATCCTGAGTTGCAATCAAATGCTCTCTAATACGGTCAACCTGTTGCTCCATATCACGAAGCATCTCAGGTCCAAGTAACACTCTATCCTCAAGTTGATCCCAACTTAGTAGATTTCGACAAGGTCGACCGTATAATGCCTGAAATGGTGGCATACCTATGGAACTCTGATATCCGTTGTTATAAGTGAATTCTACTAAGTACAGATAATCCTCCCAATGAGACTGTTGGTCCATTACGTGCATCCTAAGCATATCCTCTAATATTTGGTTAACTCTTTCTGTTTGTCCATCGGTTTGAGGATGATCGGATGAACTAAAGTTCAATTGGGTACCTAAAGCATGTTGTAATGAAGTCCATAAGGCTGAAGTAAAAATAGGATCTCTATCCGATATAATCTTACGAGGAATCCCATGTAATCTAACGATGTCCTCCATAAATATCCTAGCTACAAATGAAGCATTATAAGATGAACGTACTGGTGAAAAGTGAGCTACTTTAGTCAAATGGTCAATAGTTACCATAATGGCATCATGTCGACGTGATGACGTAGGTAACCCTACAATAAAATCAATGGATATATTATCCCATTTCCATTCGGGAATAAGATGTGGCTGCAATAATCCAGCAGGATGATGATGCTCAGCTTTAACTTGCTGGCATTCAAGACATCTCAATACATAATCAGCAATATCACGTTTCATACCAGGCCAGAAATACAATTGCCAAAGATTAGCATGCATTTTCTTAACTCCTGGATGAGCTGAATACGGTGCTCGATGAGCTTCAATCATGATTAAAGTACGAAGACTCTCAACATGTGGTACATAAATATGACCTA
The DNA here is from genome assembly GCA_007258455.2 of Sequoia sempervirens. NCBI lineage: Eukaryota > Viridiplantae > Streptophyta > Pinopsida > Cupressales > Cupressaceae > Sequoia > Sequoia sempervirens. Next base: position 35,978 of record VDFB02380679.1, read on the forward strand.
AATGCTGTAATATACCATCTGATTCTAAGACATACCCTGCAAATCGATCTTCTAAAGGTCTACCTGATTCAATTTCTGACTTCACTTCCTGATATAATCTATCAGTAGGAAGTGTAGCTACTATTTGACCTCTCAAATCTACTTCAAGAGTAGTAGCAGAGATCTCATGTCGATGTTGGCTAAGAGCGTCAGCCACTACGTTCTCTTTGCCTTGAACATATTTTACTTCAAAATCATACTCACACAAGAAATCCATCCACCATCTTTGCCTAGCATTCAAGTTAGGTTGCGTAAAGATGTATTGCAAACTACGGTGATCAGTATGAAGTTCGAAACGATGACCTAATAAGAAATGCCTCCATCGACCTAAAGCATGTACTACCACAGCTAGTTCTAGGTCATGAGTAGGATAGTTTAATTGGTGATCTTTAAGTTTACGAGACTCATAAGCAACCACACGCCCATCTTGCATCAAGACTGCCCCAAAACCTTCTAAAGATGCATCTGTACACACTACGAAATCCTTAGTAGGATCAGGAACAATCAGTATAGGCGCATAAGTTAACTTTTCTTTAAGAGTCTGAAAAGCTAACTGACACTGTTCTGTCCAAACAAACTTCTTCCCTTTCCTCTGAAGAGAAGTAATAGGATGACCAATTCTAGAAAATCCTTCTACAAAACGTCTATAATAGCCAGCTAGACCCATAAAACTACGAACTTCACCTACATTAGTAGGTGCGGGCCAATCTACAATAGCTTGGATCTTTGAAGGATCTACGACAATACCTTTTCCAGATATCACATGTCCAAGGTATTTTATTTCAGATTGAAAGAAGTCACACTTCTTCAAGTTTGCATATAATTGATTTTCCCTTAAACATTGCAATACTTGTCTCAAGTGTTCTTCATGTTCCTTCATGTTTCTCGAATAAATCAAAATATCATTGAGAAATACCAAGACAAAGCGATCAAGGTATGTACGAAATACACCATTCATTAAACTCATGAATACAGACGGTGCATTCGTTAACCCAAATGGTACTACTGTGAATTCATAATGCCCATAACAAGTTCGAAAAGCAGTTTTATGGATGTTTGCTTCAGCTATACGCAATTGATGATAACCGGATTTCAAATTAATTTTAGAGAACACATTAGCTCCCTTAATTTGATCAAAAAGATCATCGATTCTAGGCAAAGGATAACGATTTTTAATCGTAACCTTGTTCAATTGACGATAGTCAATACACAGCCTAAGAGATCCGTCCTTCTTCTTTATGAAGATGACAGGTGCTCCCCAAGGGGAAACACTTGGATGAATGAATCCCTTTTCTAATAATTCCTCTAACTGAATATGAAGTTCCTCTAACTCCTGTGTCATCATTCTATAAGGAGCTCTAGATATAGGTTCAGCTCCCGGAACTAGGTCAACTCTAAAGTCGATATCCCTCTTCGGTGGCATTCCAGGAATTTCATCGGGAAACACATCTGTGAATTCCCTAAGAATAGGATGATCATCTAGAGATACCTCTTGACTCTCACCCTCATCTAAATCAGTAACTATTGTTGCAAACAGTTGACATCCCTGACGAAGACATCTCTTTAATTGCATAGCAGATATCATCCGCAAAGAGATAGGTCTATGAATACCTACGATTTCCACTTTCGCACCTAAATCATTAATGCAACTAACTATCTTAAGTCGACAGTCAATTACAGTATGATAATATTCTAACCAATCCATGCCTAGTACTATGTCATACAATCCTAAGGGTGTAACATATAAATCTACTAAGGTAGTTAATGTACCAATTTTAAGTTCACAGTTATGTACTAAGTTTTCTACTGCTACTTTCACCCCTGAGGCGAATTCAACTTGCCATTTACCACCTTGCTTAACCGCCACAAGACCACAATGGTCTACAATGGTCGGTGAAATAAAGGAGTCAGTGGCTCCAGAATCAAAAAGTATAGAAATACTAACACCATTTAACTTACCTAAAGTTTCGACCACCGTATTCTAGTGATTGGCTTGGCGGTCATTAACCGCAGCATATACAGTATGTGCTTGTCCTGCATCTCCCACCATAGGCTCTGAAACTGTAGGTTGAGACCCATAACCAGAAGGACCTCTCATCGGACACTGCCTAGTTATGTGTCCCTGCTGCCCACATTAATAACAACCTGTACCTCTGCTGAATCCTCTGCCACCCGAAGGTGCATTGGATTGCTGATAACTACCCCTACTGACGGTAGACTGAGCACTCTGTGCAGGCTGATCCTACCTATTGCGCTTGTTGTGCCACTAGTTACGACCCTTTCCTATTTGAGGACTATTTTGTTGTTGCGATTGAGGGTTATTGTTCTTTTGAGGTGTTCTTTGTTGTTGTTGATGCCCACCCTTTGTGGGTGTCTGTTGGTTCTTGGAAGAACCACCTGTCTGTGTCTATCCACCCCGTGGACTAAAACCTACTGCAGAAGCACTCCCAATCTGCACTCTACTAGGAGAGTAGAGGATATAGCACATCAGGATGAGCTAGGACCTCCTCTAGTAATGGACGTATCTAAGAACCCTCTACTACTGACTGTATGGGATTCTGTCCCTCATCTCTCTGAACCATCTGTTTTGCCTGATCACTATGGTGAGGACTAGGAGGGGGAGTAACCTGAGGGATTGGCCCTCAGCCTCCACCTTCACCTCTACCACGACCTCTTCCTCCTCGCCTAGGCATGTTCCTGTATATAACAATAACGAGTCTTAGATACTATTCAACCAAGGTTATTAGTTGCGACACTACATACTAGGTCAACCTAATGGGCTCGAGATTACCCAAAGCATCCAGTGTTTGTAACCTTGGCTCTAATACCAATCTGTAATGCCCTGTCTTAATAACCTAAGAATGTTGCAATAGTGTATAATGGTGTAATAATTTTTTTTTTAAGTTTAATTATTAAGTTAATTAGTTGTGAACATTCGTTAAGTTACTAAATGTTACACTACTTTGAGTTTTCCATAAGTGACTAAAGTATTTCGCATTGCACAATTTAATTAATAACATAAAGATAAACATTGAAATTTCCATTCAAGATAATATAATAAGTTACATACATGTTTCATACATTGCATTTGATAATTATACAATACTCATCCATCTGATGAGGTAGTTCAAATAATAGTTACATTTTACAAATGGTCACCTCACAACATTGAGGGATATTTTTACAATACAAATTTTACAATATACAATGATGAAGTACATATAAGTTCCAAGTGCGAGCTCTCCATCCACGAAGCTCTCAATACCATGATCACAAATTGGGGACCCAACGGAGTAAGGTGCACGTTCCACCCAACCATGTGGTACCCGTAGATCCACCCCCCGTGCTAGGAGATAGTAATAAGGTTACCTAGACCTAACCTACTAACCTTAGACACTTGTACAAAATAGACTATTGGTTACATTGCTTCCAAATTTGGGCAATTGAATATTTCACAAATACAAGGTTCATTGTTATTCTAGGTGGAGTGTCAACACAACGATGCAAAGGTTACCTTGGTGTTTCTTCCTAGGTTCCGGCCCCCAATCCTTGGGTTACCCTGGTGACCTCTTACGAAACTCGGCCCCTATTGCATACTATTGTGGAATCAAATGTCTTTTGAAGTAACAAGACATCAATTTTTCCATTCCAGGCCTTCTCATCTTATACTCATGACTATAGTTGCTCAAGAGTCATAAGAGAGGCATAAGCATCTTGTTAAGTGTTTTATTCAAACTACTATGTCATATAATTATCACTGATTTAGTTAACTATTTGTAAGTTACCCTAACACCACTTTGTGTGTCGGCCCTTACAATTAGCCACTCCCCTAAACATAACATGGAAAACTAAGTTTCATGTCTAGGGTTTACAAGTGCACAAAGTACCTTACGCAATAACAATTATTTCTCAACGGTAATCAAAATTATTAACAAACTAGGTATCAAAACACCATATTTTATACATGCACGACCCAAGTCTACTAATGAAAATCATTTAATCAATAATACACCCTTACTATACAGACCTTTCTGGAAGACTTAAACAATTTAGACTTTCCCAATTTTGCCCAAAAGAAACATATTTAAAAGCAAATCAAGAGAAATAGTGTCTATTATTCAGATATACTAAATCCATATGCATCAATTGGGAAAACAACATATTTATAAATCAGCTTAATAAAAGATCTATTTCAACATCTAAAATAATTGTTTCATTAATCTACTCTTTCAATTTTCTCAAATTCACTATATATTGTTTTCTACAATTACACATTCTAAATTTCAATATGCATCAAAATTTAAGGAAATATAATATCTTTAAAAAAAATAACTTTCCAAATTATTTTTTTTTTTTTAAACTTAATTTATAAATTCAATGAATCATAATTATATATATATAATATAACTTAAATATTAAACATTCGAATTTAATTCGTGTTATATAAATCCGGATTTTCAAAAAATAATAAAAAATTTCGCAAGTTAAAAATTTATTTATAACGAAACCCTATGGCCACAGCCCTAACCGCGGCCTCCCTGTGGGAGGACGCGGCCGAGCTAGGGCTGCACCCAACAGCCTTCGGTTGTTGTGCGCAGCCAGGGCGACTGCTCCCATAAAGGCAGGGGTTGGGGAGGGTTTCAGCCCTCCCCATCACTATGTATATTTTTTAAAATTTTCTTCAAACCAAAAATTTTGCTCGAACGGCGACTACGGATTTTGGAAATACCAATTCGGCTGTTGTGTGCAGCCAGGGCGGTTGCTCCCATAAAGGCAGGGGTTGGGGAGGGTTTCAGCCCTCCCCATCACTGTGTATATTTTTTAAAATTTTCTTCAAACAAAAAATTTCGCTCGAACGGCGACTACGGATTTCGGAAATACCAATTCTGAAAATTTAAATAATATTTATTTAAATTTGCCTGTACGGCGATAATATAACAAAATTAAATTTCTACAAATCAATAAATATATGCACCACATAAGAAATATATTATATATATATATATATATACAAAAGTTTGTAACAGTAAATAAAATACTGTTAATATGTAAATGCTTTCCAGAAAGTTTTCTACATTAAATCTGGAAAATCACTGTGATTTAACAAATATTTTTCTCATGCTTTTAGAAAATAATTTTGAAAGAAATTAAACCATTTAACAAATTATTTCACCAAGAAAATTTTTCAATTTACATGGCAATTTCCCAACTAAAATATCAATTTTTTTATTTTTTTTCTTAAATCAGAAGAATACAGAAAATACAAACAAATCTTTTCTTTAACTTATAAAGAAAATAAATAAATTGAACAAGAAAATACGTAGAATGAAAGCTTCTTGTAAAAAATTCCTTTGCCTTAGCGTGCAAATTCTAATCCCAAAATCTTCTTCAAAGAAAATCTTCAAACCAAGAAAGCTTAACCAACCACCAAGATCCTCCAAGGGATCTTCCACAAATATACAACCAGAGAGAGCCAACCTTCGAAGAAAATAAAGATTTTGCACAGTAAAAGAATTTTTTGCCAGAGTTCTATAATTTCCCCGTGAGGGAAAATGGAATAGCCTCTGTCATTTCCTGAGATCCACAATAACCTCCGTGAAATTTTCAACAAACCAATTAATGAAACTTGCACACATGTCGAAAAGATGCCAAATTATCTCAACCACTTCTAGGATATCTTGAATTTCAATTTCAATTTGCATGCAAATGTTTATTTTAATTTAAATTTTCAAACTCAATTTTAATTTACATACATTTTATTTTATTTTTATTTTCATTTATTTTTTATTTTTTTTTTAAATGCAATATAATTTACACACTTAATAATTTAATTTAATTTATTTATTTATTTAATTAAAATAGTTTAATCTTTTTTTCTTTTTTTTTAAAGACCAACTATTTAACCAAATAAGCTAATTAATGAATTAAATTATTAAGTAAATTTCAACCACATTTAAACATTAATTAAATAACAATAATTAAAGCACAATATTCCAACATTAAAAATTAACCAATATTTACTTTTCAAACAATATATCCAAACAAAAACAAAAAAAATAACAATACAAACCTATGACTCTGAACTAAAATAGACAAAGTACTAGACTAGAGTTAAAGACTAAACTAGGGTAAACTAGACTACTATCTCCCGATCAACATATCCGTTGAGTCTTGACATGCTCAGACCTAGATACACAGGTGGAGTCAGTGTCATGTACTTGCAAATCCTGCAACCAAGCAAATAACATGCATACATATACATATATAAAAACATTAAACAGACACACCGTACAGAGAAAATCATAGATATCGCAGGGCACTCGCAAGCGAGTGATGCTATTCTGTTCTCCACACCAATACACTTCACAACAAACTGACGAAATAAATATTGTTAGTCCATCATAAACATGTGCATAGCAATAATAACTGAAAATAACATCTACGCTAAATCATATCATGTCTAAAAACAATAATCACCAATCAATGTATCATCACGTCACAGAACAAACCACCATCACTCAAAACCAGCGATTAAAATATCCAACAAAATATCATAGGTCTAACAGTACGAAAACATAACAACAAAAAGCATAAGCATAAATGGAGGGGTACTACATTGAACTTGAATCATACAAAAATATAAATATATTTTCATACTTAAAAGCCACATTTTTATATTGAACAAAGAAAAAAGGATTTACAAGAATTGAGCCACAAAAATTATTTTAATTTAAGTAGCCATGAAGTACATAGCCATCCTGGCCAAAAATCCACTAACAGTAACCGTGACAAAAAAACCAGTCATAAATTACATATTACAAGAGTGTTACAATAAAATTTAGACACAATTCATTACTAAAAAAAATTGTAACAATAACAGAGGCCATCAACTGGCTATTTGAGTAGGACGTGAATTGAATTGAACAAAGTAATAGCAAAGAAGGAAAGGGAATCACCCAAATCCTTTCTCGAAAACTCCAAATTCTGCAATGATCCATTGATCATATCACACACCAGACCACACCTCATATTAACCATGGAAAGAGCTTGCACTATAGAAGCAACTAGTTCAAGTTTGGGGAAGATTCCACCAACAGGATTTAACCCATTTCAAAATTGTAAAGCTCAAGTGCCAACTCCAACGAAGAAAGAGAGTAAATGAAAGGCTACAAATAACATATTTCTAACATCTTCACCAAATCTTTATCTAACAAAATGTCCATGCAATTGGAAAAGAAAGAATAAGCTACCTCAAAAAATAGAGCATGGGGGTTGTTCTGAAGCCATTCCCTACTCGCAATTATTCTTATAGTGTCCTCAACCTACACATAGGGAATAGTAAAAACCATACCCATCTTTCGTCTATTGTAGGCATCATTGCTTCTTTTCTCCCAAAAAAATTTGGGTGGAATGACGCACCATGAAGACTCCATAATATCACAAATAAATTGAGAATAGAGAAGAAAGAAAGCAAATCCAAATATATTATAAATGATATGAAGAACATCAATTTTGTGAAGTATATATAGAAGTTAGAACGAAGACAATGACATGAACTACTCAACACTTTGAACATTTAATTCACCACTTTATTGACAATATTATTTCAAAAAAATGGAGTCATGAATTTAAGTGATTTAAAATATAATAAAACATCAATAATAGTTCTAGCATTATTCTAGAGGTTTGAATTCACAAGTCTAGTGCTTCAGACATTTTCTTCTGGAATGCAACTACAGTCGTCCATCTTGCGATAAATGTTGATCTTTGATGAACTTAGCATTGACCATTGATTCATTTTAGACCATTAACCACAAGCCAAAGCTCGGTCCCACCGAGGAAAGATGTCACAATCCTGCATTACCCCAAAAAACTGATGACATCACCTTCTCAGTAATGCGAGCGCACTTGAGCCACCAATCATTAATTAATCGCTGATTTCAATCATTGATTTTTGTGAGAAAATATTTTTCACCTAACTTAGGAGATATTAAATTATTTGATACTCCACAGAACCAATAATTGCCTAGGTCGAGGGGCCAGTCACCATGATGACTCCAAAGGCTTAAGTCATAACTTAAGCGACCTTCAACTACTAGTAGTCAGTCAATGATAAAATATTATTTTGGGTGTCATGACTTTAAGTGATTTAATAAGTAATAAAATGTAAACCATTGATTTTTGGAAATCTAATGGTTCTAGTGTTATTCTAGAGGCTTGAATTTGCAATTCTAATGCTTCAAACATTTTCTTCCGGAATGCAACTATAGTCATCCATCGAAAATTCATCAAATAGTCGTGGGTTATATTGATTTGCATTGACATCTAGCTTCAAACATAATAAATGTGTTGACACTTGTCCCCATTCCAGACACTTTATGAAGGAATTTGGATGTTTGGAAAATTTATCATGGAATAGAACAATATGTAGCATGTGATATTTTTGCCACCCATGCTATGATCTTTATTGCCATACCAATTTATTTCACCAATGAATTTTTTAATTGGTTTGAGATTATGTTTAATTCACCAATATATTTTGTATTCATTTGATAGGTTTAATTCACCAATGAAAAAAAAAAATTGGTTTGAAAACATTTTTTAACCGCCAACAAAAATATTTTATTTGTTTGAGTAGAGGTTTAATTCGCCAATAGAAATATTTTGTTGTTTTGAAAACATGTTTAATTCGCTAATGGAAATATTTTATTGGTTTGAAAATAGGTTTTAATCGCCAATGAAAATATTCTATTTGTTTTAAAATTAAAATTACAATTCACTGCGATTTTCCATAAACTTCTATTGATTACAAAAGATTCGCCAATTAAGATTTTTTTCCTAAAAAATGAAA
>VDFB02380680.1:0-14352 GCA_007258455.2 Sequoia sempervirens
GAGGTGGAGAATACATTTCAAATGGATTTTTAAATTTCTGCAAAGATCATGGGATTCACAAACACTTTATTGCTAGATACACACCTTAGCAAAATGGGGTGGCTGAAAGGAAAAATAGAACAATCATGGAAATGGCTAGAAGTATGTTAAAAGCCAAGCATTTGCCAAATGAATATTGGGCTGAAGCTATATCATGTGCAACATATATAATGAATAAGTGTCCAACAAAAAATGTTATGAATATCATTCCTGAGGAAGCATGGACTGGAAGAAAACATAATGTTGCTCACATAAAAGTTTTTGGTTGTGTGGCATATGCACATGTTCCTGATTAATTAAGAAGAAAGTTGGATAAAAAAGGAGAAAAATGTATCTTTGTTGGATATAGTGATGAATCCAAGGATTATAAACTTTATAATCCAACAACTAAGAAAGTTATAATCAGTAGAGATATACATTTTGTAGAAGATGAAGTGTGGGATGGAAGAAAAGAAAAAATAGTCAATGTATTAGCAAGCATACCAAAAGAGGAAAATGAAATTTCTACACCAAAAAATAATCCTACAAATGTGACTCCTTCCATTGTTGTTCAAGCTCAACCAAGTGTTCCACAAGTGACACCATCATCAAATGTAAGAGAAAATTCACGTTTAGGACAGAAAACACCATCTACAACAAGAACTTCAGGTGCAAGACCATCAAGTCCACATTCAACAAGTTCAAGTGATTTATCAAATCCTACATTGGCAAGCATGAGAAGACAAAAAATTAGAAGTATAAGGGATATATATGAACAAAATGAAGGTGAGAATAATAGTGATCAAATGTCTCTTTTTGAGTTTTATTCACAAATAGATGATCCAATTCATTTTGAAGATCCAATTAAAGATAACAAGTTCTTCTAACTGATAAGGAATGGGAATCAAGTAAAGAGACAGAGAGTCAAGAAGACATAGATAGAGAAGAGGTTTTATCCAAGAAAACGAAAATAAAAAACAAACAATGGAAAACTCCAAGCCGTATTTCTACCAGGTCAAAAGCTAAGGCAAATTGTGGAGCAACAAAGAAATCTCGTGGGAAAAAATCTACTAAATGGACAAGAGAGCATAACAGTTTTCAGGATATTGCAGATGGTTTTCAGAAAACCATCCAGGAGTGCCTCCAATCCCCAGGTAAATCATGAAAATCATGTCATGGAACATCAAGGGACTTAATAATCCCCATAAGCAGGATGTACTGCACAATTTTTTTAGAGATCATAAGCCTGATATTCTCCTCATTCAAGAAACTAAAATGTCAAAGGAAAAAGTGGAAAAGTTGAAACTGTTTCAGTATTGTAGTACACATGGAAATAACTCAAATGGAGCTTCAGGAGGTATTGCTACTTTTTGGAATAGTCACATAATTAAAGGAGATCCGATCTTGGAAGGTACAAGCCATATTACTACTAGATTCACCCATATTAGGGATAATTTTAGTTGGATTCAATCAAATATCTATGCTCTGAATGGAAAAGGTTTCATAAAATCTTTCTGGTTGGAGTTGACTGTCTTTCGGAGGATTTTTATTATTGAGTCCTTGGTAGTCATGGGAGATTTTAATACTCCCTTACTGAATGAAGAAAAAATTGAAGGATCCCAAATCAATGCTGAAAGTAAGGAGGATCTTCAGAACTTTATTAACAATCAGGCGCTGATTGATCTGGACTTACAGGGAGCCTCTTACACCTGGTCGAATCGTACAAAGGGTATGGATCTAATCTAGGTTAGATTAGATAGATCTTTAATCTCTGATAGAAATGGTTCTTAAACTATTATTGTTCTCTTAAAGCCCTTTCTAGGATTGGTTCTGACCATTTTCCCATTAGTTTTGTTGTAGACCCTTTAAAGATTAAGAAAAATATCCCCTTTGGAGTTGAAAAAATGTGGCTTTCCCATGCTCTTTTTAAAGAGGAAATTAGGAAATGGTGGAATATTAATATCTCTAGTACAACTATGTTTAGAGTGGCTAAAAAATTAAGGGAAGTTAAAATCAATTTTAAAAAATGAAAAAAAGAGTCCTTTGGGAAAAATTTTAGGATTAAATCTGATCTTCAGATGGAGTTGGTGGAGATCCAATATAAAATCCAAAAGGAAGGATATTTGAATGATATTAGGGAAAAAGAGAATGAGCTCCTTATTAATATGCATGACATCATTGCTAAATAAAACGAGTTCTGGAGACAAAGATCTAGAGCTTTATGGTTATCTGCTGGAGATAAAAACACTAGGTACTTTCATTTATCGGCCTCAAAACATAGGGCGGTCAACAGAATCTCTCATATTGAAGTTGATGGTAATAGGTATGAGGAGGAGGAGGATATCAGAAGGCATGCTATCATCTTCTTCAAAAAATTTCTTTCTGAGAATGAGGAAAATAACCAAAATGATCAGGATCATTTAATAGAAGTTATACCTAATGTGATCAATCCAGAAGATAACTCTATGTTGACTGTTATTCCTTCTAGTGAGGAAGTTAGGAAGGCTATTTTTTCTTTTGAAGGGAGCAAAGCCCCAGGTCCTGATGGGTTCCCTATGTTCTTTTTTCAAAGGTTTTGGGAGATTGTTGGAGAGGATGTGGTGAATGTCGTAAAAGAATTTTTTTGGCTCCAGAAGTCTCCTAAAAGAGTTGAATGCTACTTTCTTGGTTCTTATCCCTAAGAATCCTGGAGTGGTGAACTTTGATACTTTCAAACCTATCAGCCTCTATAACTCGATCTATAAAATCATTTTGAAGGATTTGACTTCCAAACTTTTTATTCTTTTTCCAACTCTAATCTCACCTCAACGGAATGGATTTGTCCCTAGTAGACAGATCCTTGATTCTATAGTCACTGTGCATGAGAATATCCATTCCTTGGTTGAATCCAAGACTGAAGGCTTCCTATTAAAGCTTGATATCTCAAAAGCCTGTGATAGAGTTGACTGAAAATTCTTGTTTAAAATTTTAAAGGCGTTTGGGTTCTACAACAGGGTTCTTCAATTGGTGGAACAGCTTGTGTCTACTGCTTCTATCTTTGTTTTGGTTAATGGATCTCCCTCGATTTTATTCCAAAGCTCCAGAGGTCTAAGACAAGGAGATCCTATCTCTCCTATTTTATTCACAATCATGGCTGAAAGTCTTGGAAGAAATTTGAAAAGGTTGATAGATCAAAGATCCCGTGTTGGTCTTAAACCATCCTCTAACAATTTGATCTGTTCTCACCAACAGTTTGTCGATGATACCATGCTCTTAGGAAAATCTACTGTTACGGAGGGAAAGACTTTGAAATATCTGTTGGATGCTTATGGGAGGGCGTCTGGCTAGTTGATTAATAAACAAAAAAACTCTCTCTTCTTCTTTAATACTCCTGAACACAGATAGAATAAAATTGCCAAAATCCTTGGTTGCAGGGTGGAGGCTTTACCTACCACATATCTTGGTTTACCTCTTGTTAGAGTAATAAGTTATTATGCTTAATTAATTACATCACATGTTTGATTAATTAATTAAGTCACTTATTCCTCTTTATTACTTAAGCTAAACTTAGGCACATTTAATAATTAATTATTAATTATTAAGTGTGCACACTAGGGTTTCATTTAGGGTTTCCTTTTTAGGGTTTCTTGATCTCCTTCATAAGGATTGATCACATTGTAATAATCGATTCTCTTAATGCATTTTTACTGAGAGGTTTACAGAGAACAACTTTTTCGGTTCTTCATATCTTTTGCATGTGACAGGTATCCATCTTGCATGCAGGTGATCTTGGATTCTAACATGGTATCAGAGCTCCAGACCTGCAGCTGCCTGTTTGTGATCTGAAGATATGGCCTCTTCGTGAGTTTCGGGTGCAAGGGTTTCCACAGACATCTTTTCTGCAAAATCTGGGGGTAGCCATCTTTTCAGGACACAATGGGCTCAAACGGACACCGCCATCGCGTTCGCAGCGTCCCAAAACCCTAGAAACGCCTGTCAAATCATCGATTTTGGTGAAGTTGGTCCGGGAGGCAAAAAAAATTTGTCTGGGGGGCCGTACGGCCTCCCCAGCACGCAGATCGAGGCAAAAAAAATCTCGAAAATCATGAAAAAATGGTTGAAATTCCTCATTGTTTCTGCGCGCCCAGTTCAGAAGGGTTCCGCCGCCCGGCGGCCACCGGGCGGCCACCCAAACGCCGCCACCGGCCCTCTCTTCCACCGATCCGCCGCCGGGCCCTCTGCCAGCCCCTGAGGGCTTATTGTCTGCAGCCGGTGGTCATATGGGAAACAGACGCCCAGATCTAGCCCCCGGCGTTTCTCAGCCCCCAGCGCAGGACCACATGCAGAACCAGGGGCTCTGCCCCTGCACCAGACCCCTGCTCCACCAGCCCGCGGTCACATGCAAGACCAAGGGCCCAAAAAATTTTCATTTTGCAGGGGGGTCAATTTTTTGCCCTGATGGCCAGACGGCCGTCAAATTTAAGCTCGTGAACTGATGACATCAGCATGACGTCAGCGTACGGCTGGCCCTCTATGCCCCCTCCTAACCCTAGTTTGCCCTAAAGAAGCAGTTTTTTTTCTTTTGGCCATAACTTGGGCATACGGTATCGAAATCGGGCAAACGAGATATCGCCGGAAAGCTGATTCCGAGCTCTTTCCTGTAGTGTAGTTTATTTTACAGTATTTTTCTGTTTTACTGCATTTATTGCTGTTTGAAGTCAGATGTACTTTTTATGCTTCCAAGCTCATAACTTTTTGCCACGATCTCCGTTTTTCACCTCGTTTGAAGCGTCGGAAAGGTATTGAGGAGCTCTAGGTTGCTGTCCATTCAATTTTTCTGTATCTATCCCAAGTTTATCAGTTAGTCCAGATTTGGCCCGATGGGTTGTTTGGCGATTACTTGAATATTTTGGCAGTTGGGAGAGTGCATCTTGCATCTTTGCACTTCGTTTTCAGTAATAAACCATTAAATAATTACTTGCTGCTTCATAGATTCCAGAGTTGTTCCAGTTTGGATTTTTTCCAATGTTCCGTGGCATCGGGGTTTCTGTTGCTTTAATCATGATTCCTTGAGTCAATCAGTGACTCTCATCCGGTTTCAGTAGTATACAGAAGAATATTTCCTTGCTTGCCTATATCAAGTTCCAGTGTTACTCTACAGAGTTCTTCCAGTGCTTCTTTGCAGCATGTAATCTCATTGTAGGGGGGGTTTTGTCCCACTGGGTTTTTCCTTCTCTACTCCTTTTTTGTGTTGTATTGGGTTTCTTGCACATCACTTTGTGCCATATTTTGTACTCGCACTGTATTATAAAGTGCCATGGGGGGTTGTGTAGTGCCTTTGTTTTGCCATCACACCTTTGTCCGGTGAGTGTCCCTCCACGACAACAGTGAATCCAGATGATTCCAGTCTCATGTATGTGTGCTTTATTTTGCACACCACTTTTTCAGTTGCAGGTGCTTTCTTGTGCACTTTCCGATGTTCTTGGTTCCTTTTCCTGCACTCCATTATTGCATTGTAAATGGGTACCTGATCAGGCCTCGTTGCCGGGACCCATCTTTGCTTTCATGCATCTTATTCTAGTGTTTTAGCTTCTTCCTAAGTTCATCTTAAGGGGGGGTGTTAGAGTAATAAGTTATTATGCTTAATTAATTACATCACATGTTTGATTAATTAATTAAGTCACTTATTCCTCTTTATTACTTAAGCTAAACTTAGGCACATTAATAATTAATTATTAATTATTAAGTGTGCACACTAGGGTTTCATTTAGGGTTTCCCTTTTTAGGGTTTCTTGATCTCCTTCATAAGGATTGATCACATTGTAATAATTGATTCTCTTAATGCATTTTTACTGAGAGGTTTACAGAGAACAGCTTTTTCGGTTCTTCATATCTTTTGCATGTGACAGGTATCCATCTTGCATGCAGGTGATCTTGGATTCTAACACCTCTAAGCCTTAAACCCCTGGAGTCCTTTTGGATTTCATTGGTTGAGAGGTTTGGTAAGAAGCTTGCTAGATGGAAAGGAGCTTTGCTAAGTCAAGCGGGTAAATTACAACTCCTCAAAGCTACTCTTCAGAATCTTTCGATTTACGCTTTAAGCCTCTTTAAAATCCCTACTAAGTATGTGGATGCCATTGAAAAGATTCAAAAAATATTTCTTTGGTTGGGTGTTGAAGAAGAAAAAAGGTTGCCTTTAATAGGATGGGATCTAGTGTGTAGACCTAAAAAGGCTGGTGGTTTAGGTCTTAGAAAAATAAGAATGGTTAACAAGATACTTCTAGCTAAAAAAAATTGGAGGATATTTTCATCTTCAGGGGAATGGACAGATATCCTGACTAGCAAATATTTGGAGAATAACAGATCTCTTATAATTAAGATGGATTCCTACCTTCTACCCAGAGGCTCAACATGCTGGAATAATTTGATTACTGGAAGAAAATTTGTTGAAACTGGTGTGGGTTGGCAAGTCAGGAGTTGAAACCAAACTAGATTCTCGGAGGACAAATGGTTGTTTAATGAGCCCCTTATCAAAATTGAACCTTTTTGTGGATGGGATGAGATTTGCAAAGCTCTATTTGGTATGTATGTTAAAGATTATTGGTTGAATGGAAAATGGGTGGAACTGGGTCTTGTTAGTCAAGATCTTGCTCCTGTTCATTCATCCTTGATGGCTATCAGACTTAGCCAGGATTAGTTGGAAGATTGTCTTGTTTGGATTGATGAACCCTCGAGCAATTATTTTGTTTCATCAGCTTTTTCTAGGCTATCTTCTGTCCAGGTTCCTGCTCCCTTATGGTTGAAGGCTTGGTTCAAACACCTGATTCCTAAAGACAACATCTTCTTCTAGATCCTTCTTCAAAATAAAGTGCTCACGGTTGATAATCTTTACAAGCATGGCATTTAAATACCCAATAGATATTATCTTTGCAAGATGGAAGTTGAGTCAGTTTGTCATTTGTTTCTTCATTTTCATTTTGCTATCTCGATTTGGGAAAAATTCCTCTATTACTAGCAATTATCTTGGGTTTTTTCCTTGTCAATTGAAGACTTCTTTATACAATGGAAAGCCTCGACACACAATCCTGCTCTTGTGAAACTATGGAATTTTTCTTTCCCTCATGTTGCTTGGGGTCTGTGGAAGGAATGAAATAATAGAATTTACAAAGATAAAGAATCTTTGGTGGCCATTGTGTTTGATAAAATAATCAGATTATTGAAAGAAAATTTCAATACTATCCCCCAAATGATTAGTAATACTGAGAAAGTGGCTTGTTTGTCCTATGATCCCATGGTAGCCAAGGAATGGAACATTAATCTTGGTACTTCTTATGTCCCTAAACATGCTAAGAAGGATAGGGAGGGTGTCTGTTGGACTTTTCCACCTAATGGTTGGATCAAAGCCAACTTTGATGGGGCGGCTAAAGGTAATCCTAGGGTGGCAGGTTGCGGCGGAGTCATAAGGGATTCTTTTGGAAATTTCCTTAGTGTGATTGCCACTCCCCTTGGTTCTCAAACCAATCACCTTGCTGAGGCTGCTGGAGCTTTTCATATTATAAATTTGGCTCATAGTGTGAATTTTAAAAACCTCTGGCTTGAGGGGACTCTAAAAATATTATTGAATGTCTTTTAAGTAGGTCCCCCCCCTCATGGACTATAATTTTTTGGATTGATGATGCTATTTTGACTCTAGCTAGGTTTGATAATATAAATATTTCACATGCTTATAGAGAAGCCAATGCTATGGTAGACTTTTTTTGTGAATGAAGGGGTTAAAAGTAAAGGACAGTGCACTTGACTGAATATTAGTGATTTAGGTGCTAATGTTCGTGCCTTATTGAACTATGATGCAGCACATGGGCAAGATGTGTGTCATTTCATTAATGATGATAGAATGGGGCAAATACATCACAATCATTAGATTGCATGGGGCTGAGCCAAATTACTTATCCGGTAAGTTTGCTTGGCATGCTTTGTGGGCTCATTGATTTGGCGGGACCATTTCGAGTCAAGATTTTGCCTATGTCTACTTTATTGTGCTTGTCAATATGGGAGGAGATAGAAAAAGAGTTGAGTCAGATAGCTTTGAGATGCATACTAGAAACACTAAAGCGTGGAGTAAAGTCAAAAGTGGGGGTTTACTTCCTTTTCTAGAAAAACTTCATGGGTCTAATCAGGAAGCTACAAAGCATTTTGGGAGGAATTGGGAAATGGAGAATTAACCCTTTTTGGTAGGAAAGTTTAGCTTGACGAAAATATTATAGCTGAAGTGACTGGCATGTCCACTGAAGGACCAAATTTTTTTAGGACAAGGTTTTCTTTGATGAAGCTGTGGTCAGATTTCTGAAGAAAGATAAGGAAAGATTGAAACTAGTGAAAATTTCTAATAGTTTCTTTGAGGTCGACACCATTAAAGCTCTCTGGAGGAAAGTTCTTCGCGTCATCATGGAGTATATAACTCTAGATGGTCATTTCACTAGGGCTTATGGCTATCACTTTGCTTTACTCAACCATTTTCGCTACAAGGTCAGGGTTTCTCCTCCCCCCTATCTTCTCTGTTCTTTAAGAAAAAGTCTGGATGACCATAAGAAAAAACCTAGAAGATATCCTATTTTGCATACTGGTTTGTTTAGGTTAATTGTTGAACACTTTCAAAATATGTTGGCCCCTGCTAAGTTGGTTGTTTCCCTGGAGTCTGAGGAGGATGATACCGAACCTAGTTGTTCAGGGAATTTTCCCAATTTGAGCCCAGTGAGGGTTGTCCTAAGTCTGCCCCCTGTTCAAACTGGCAAGAAAACTCTAAACCATAATCCCTAGTCTGCTAAAGCTTGCCTTGTTTCTAAGCCTAGAAGCTCTACTATCAAAAACCTTGTCTCTTATTCTAAAGACTCTCCTGATTCTGAGGATTTTGGCGCTAACAAGAATTCATCCTCTGCTATCCCGTCGTCAGATAGAGATGTTAGAATTGAATCCCCTAGAGCCTCCGACCCTACAAAAAATTGCTTCATTCCTGATAGGGAACCCTTTGTTGACTTCCTGGGCATAGCCAGGAATAATGCGACAGACCATTTCAGAATGTCGAAATGGGTCTACCACGAAATCAATGATTTGAAAATAAAAAATTGGGCCCTCTAGAGTAAATTGGAGGAAATGAGAGATAAGGTTTCGATGTTAAGCAAGAGGGATGAAGAGCATAAAGATCACAGTGCTAGTAAAGAGATCCAGGAAAATGTGGGAAAGGACAGAAGGATTGAAATAGAGTTGGAAAAAATGAAAAATACCATGAAGGTAATTACAGAACAAAAAAATAGGATGGCAAGACATAATGACATTATTATCAACATGATGACATAAAAATTGGACAAAGCTCAACAGGGGTCCTTGGTGGTTGACTTGGAAGAGGTGAAAGATAAAAATCAGGAAGAGGACATTGGGATATCTAAGAGAATTAGGGTGAATTTGAAAAGGAAGGCACCCCCAACACCGCAGATGATTCAAACATTCAAGAAGGGTGTTCAAGACATGCAAGACCTAGAGGTTGAGACTGAGTCTGTTCTGAAAACTCTGGGTTAAGTGCTACTAGTTTTTTGGCTATCTTTTCGGCTAGTTTTTTGATTGACCTTCCTAGTCTTTTGTGGTTGGCTACTGCTATTTCTAGTTTAGTCCTTTTTTGCAGCCCATTTTTTTTAATGTACTTTTTTTTCCTCTATATTTTGTTGTAAACTTGGTGGTTTCGGGTCCCTGTAAAACCTATTTTTTCCTTTATCAAAAACAAACGGATATGTGCAATGGATGAAGAAATTGATGCAATTGAAAAGAATCAAACATGAGAGTTGGTGAGTCTTCCAAAAGACAAGAATGTAATAGGAGTGAACTGGGTTTACAAAACCAAATTAAATGCAAATGGTGATGTACAAAAGTTGAAATAAAGATTAGTAGAAAAATGATATTCACAACAGCCCAGAATTGATTATAATGAGACTTTTCCTCTTGTAGCTCACATCTTGACATAGTAAGGATGATTCTTGCCATTGCAGCACAAAAAAAATGGTTAGTTCATCAAATGGATGTCAAATAATCTTTTTTGAATGGTTACCTTGAAGAAGAAGTTTATGTGTGATAGCCACCTAGGTATGAGATATTGGGTCAAGAAAACAAAGTTTACAAGCTGAAGAAAGCATTATATGGTTGCAAGCAAGCCCCAAGAGCTTGGTACAAAAAAATTGATGCATATCTTTTACAAAATGACTTCAATAGGTGCAACAACGATCCTACTTTGTATATCAAGATGAATGAAAAAGGTGAAATTCTGATTGTATGTTTATATGTTGATGACTTAATATTCACAGGTGATTTATGAATTGATTTGTTTAAAGGAGCTATGAAGAAAGAGTTTGAAATGACTAACTTAGGTCTCATGAAGTATTTTCTTGGCATTGAGGTGAAGCAAAATGAAAATGGTATTTTCATCTCCCAATCTAAGTATGCAAATGATATTTTGAAAAGGTTTAACATGACAAATTGCAAGTCAACACCTACACCAATTGTTACAGGTTTGAAGTTAAGAATGACAAAGGTACAAATGTGGATCCAACATTATATAAGAGACTTCTAGGTAGTCTCATGTATTTGATAGCCACAGGCCAGACATAATTTATGTTGTAAGTTTGATTTCCAAATTTATGGAAGCTCCTAAAGACACACATTGGAAAGCTAGAAATAAAATTCTAAGATATGTAAGTGGAACAAAGAAATTTGGGATTCAATATTCAAGTTCAGATGAATTCAAGCTCATAGGGTACATAGATAGTGATTGTGCTAGAAATATTGATGATAGAGAAAGCACTTTAGGCTATGTCTTTCATTTTGGCATTGGTGCAGTATCATGGGCTTCGAAGAAGCAGCCAATTGTCACTCTTTCATTAGCATAAGTAGAATATGTAGCAGCAACAAGTGCTTCATGTCAAGCAGTCTGGATGAGAAGAGTGCTGAAAGAGTTAAAGAATGAACAAATGGATGTAATAAAGATATTTTGTGATAACAATTCAGCCACAACATTGTCAAAAAATCTAGTTTTTCACAAAAGGAGCAAACACATTGACGCCAAATATCATTTTATTAGAGAGTTAATCAACAATGGTGAAATCTTCTTAGAGTTTTGTAGGTCTTAGGAATAGTGTGCAACCATTTTTAACAAAGCATTGGGAAAAGGAAACATCTTTCAGAGAGATCGTTTGGGCATCATTGACAACAATAGTTGTAATTAAGGGGGAGTGTTGGAATTAATTCCAACTACAACACCTTTTTCCCTGCATTCTTGTGATCTTCATTTCTACCTTGCGCAATATTGCGGTGTCTACCACAATCCCACAAGACTTCATCCTTTAGCATGTGGTAGTGCGGGTAAACCACAATCTCGCAAGGTATTTTCCCTTTGGTGGTAGTTTTGTGGTATTTACCGTGGTCCTGCATGTGATATATTTTGGCTCGGCGGTAGAACGGCGAAGCTAATTTTTTATGGCATTTTTTGGGAAAAATGTTTTATCGAGCAATTAATTTTTTAAGTACAATATTTAATAGGGTTTTAAATGTTTTTGGGATTAAATTTTTTTTACTTGATGTGAATTGGAAATTGCAGCTAATGTAATTAATGGGATTTATTTTTACTTGTTGGTGAAGTTTTTTCACTGTAGTTTTTATGTAAGGATTAATTAAGTTTTTATATTTAGAGAAGAAGAACATAAAATAGTTGTGTGCTCTGTAGAAGTAAATTGTGAAGAAAAGAGCAACAGCTTTGTTTATGAAATTATATAGTTTGAATGATATAATACAAAATTAGAATTTTTGGGTTTATTCTATGTGCTTTAAATTTCTGCTCTTTGTTCTCTATTTAAATTTGTGATGATCTGTTATTGCTTGAGTCCTCTACCTTTGGCCTTCACAACTTTTCTCTGATTCACAAATAGAATGATTTTTCACTTTTATTTTTGGTTTGTAGAAGAAATAAACAGATGGCGATGTTTAGAGCAGAGCAGAGTGTAGGGGTTGAAGGAAGGTGGAGATCATAAGGTAGCAAATGTGAATAGAATAACGTGTGAGAGGGAAGATTGCACTGAGGACAAACAAGTTGGAACTTTTGTGGAGAGATGACTATAATAATAATATATTTTTGACTTATTCCATGTATCTTTGGTTGTCTCCTTTTATTTGTGATACAGTGTGTGATCACTAACTAGATGATTGTGATCCACATTTTTTTAGTGAATTTATTACTAATTTAGCTCTTGACATTTAGGGGTTTTTGTCTTATATTTCTCCTCCTATAAATTGCAATGTGCACATGACCTAGTAAACTGGTAAACCTTTTTCAGGTGACCTGGTAAACTTTTTTCATGTGACCAGTGACGCTGGAATGTTCTGATACCATAGGGATAGTGGGGAGACTAAACCTCATGACCTCTTGCCTACAAGAGGATGCTTTAGCCAATCGAGCTAGGCCCACCACCCCTTGTTTTAGGCTTTTTCTTGTTTGAATTTTGAAAAGTGTGATTTTTTCATCATGAATTTTTAGATATGTGTATTTTTTTTATCTTTTATAGAATGTAATATATGACACTCATTCATAAAAATTAGAAAAGGATTTTAAAACTAGTAATCATGTCATTTATTTTTATGGGGAAGTAAAATCACTTTTATATAAATATAGGATAATTAAACAAATATGAGTAATAGATGTATATTTTAACATAAATTTAAATAAGATAACTTTGGATATTGATAAACTGAGGTGTTATTTTGAATAAGATAACTTTGGACATTGATAAATGAGGTGTTATTTTGAAAAATTATATGTGAAAGATAGGTGTGTTTAGTTATCAAAATGATAATGAAAGATGAATGGTAAATATGTGTAAAATTGGCTCATCAATGTGTAAAAACTAATTTTTTTTCTTGTATTTGTTATCTTGCAACTATAATAGACCCAAAATATTCTTAAAGGCCATCTTGCAAAGTGTGCAAATTATCTTTAAGGCATGGTCTTGATTTGAGAAAAAGCAAAGTTTTGTGACTTGGTCTTCTATGATCTCTATTTTTGGCTAATGTGTAAGGACTGGTGGTATTTAAAAATACCTTAAGGAAGCTACTTAATTTCAATGATCAAATTATTTTTAGTCAATCCTTGTAAAATACTAGTTTTACAATATTGGGAAATGATTGAAGGAAACAAACTTAAGCATACAATCCCTATACAAATATCAATGTAGATTTATTCTTTTTAATGCTCCAATTGAAGTGTTCCTAGAATAAATGTTCCTTGTAATGTAGATGTTTATTATTTTTATTTAATGGTTGTTAAATACATGTAAATAAATTTATTCAAATAATAAAAAATACTGAATAGTTATAGAAAATTTTATCAAGTTGGATCCCAATGATTGGTGGAAAAAGGTTAGAGTTAGAAATTTAAAAAAATATAAAATATAAAATTTGGACTATTAATTATTTAAATATCCTTCTATGATAAATGTGGTGCATAGGACCAACAAGAATGGAAATATTCACAAGTATGATACATTGACCATTCATTAATCAAGACTAAAATTTGACTCTTAATCTATTTTACTTAAGCCTAATTTGAGTGGAAAAGAGATGCAATATTAGAAATACAATAACTTAAATAAAAAAAACTCACCCAAAATAAGTTTTCCCTTAGAGCTTTCTAATTCATAGTGTATTTGTAAATATAAATAACAATAATGACATATCCATTAGAAAAATTCATAGAAATAATCAAAAGTCAAAGACATTTTCCTTACAAACAATCAAAGATCAAAGTTTCAAAAATAGTAACGTCTTAGATTAATTCTTATAATTGTCTTGATCATCCACATAAAATATAATAAATTGCTAAATGTTTATTATTGCAGAAAGGTTACCTTGTTTAGTTAGTTTTATACATAATTCTTAGTGACCTATCTATACTTGAAATAGGTTCTAAACTAAAAATATGCATGCATGCTAATATTTATAATAGAATACACATTTCAAAATTAATAATTATTTTCAAAAACTAATTTTAAATTTTAAATTTGGCAATGTGAATGAATTTATTTTGAGTCAAATATGATCTTATTAGGGTGAGCTATTGGCATGAATTCCCAAGGTAGTTTTATATATCGGGTTTCTCTATGTTTGAACTCTTCTATTTTGATTTTTGTTTGTCTCTCTATCCTATGTTTACTAGAAATCATAACAATTCACTACATTTTCATAGTTAATATAGGTGCATCTTTGCATTATCAAATTAGATCAATTAATAGTCAATTAATCACTACCATCATACACATCATTTTT
>VDFB02380681.1:0-28587 GCA_007258455.2 Sequoia sempervirens
ATATGTAATAAACAACCCCAAATATTTTTTTTGTTTTTAAACTTCACTACTGCTGTTATGATTTTCTGAATATTTTTGCCTTTGTTTTTTCCCATGTATTTGTCATAGTTTCATCATGCGCTGATAGAGAACATAGAATAGAAAATAAAATGAAACTTGCTGATTGTGACGGTTTCAGAGTTGCTTGAGAGGCTTGCTTTGAGTTATTTCATACGCCATACAACATTTGATATGCCAATTGATAGAGAATAAAATGCAGAGGTACTTGTAAACCCAACTGTAACAGATTATAACTCCAGAAAATTACAGTCTTTCAAATTCATTACAAAATTCAGAATGTCAACTTTCAGACCTGTTTTGAAATCACCTAACAGCTGATATGAGAATCCCATCAAGCTCACCTACACCAATGATGAGAGCCTTCAACTCCAAGCCCAAAAATTGCCATTATCTCCTCTTTAACCAGCTACAGAAATTGACTTGCAGCTCCCTGTATGGACGACCAGCAGACAAGGTGACACCCAGAAGGATGGCTGGCAGCTGGGGGCGACCTAGTAGATAAAATCCAAATCTTCACTAAAAAATGCATTCTTACACTTGTTGGAAACGCCTTGGAGAGGGCTAGCCATAGATGCAATACCCATTTGAATTCATTAGGCCATTCAAGAGTTATGAACCAAAACCTCTGTTCAGGTCCAAAGTGCAGTGCCCAGAAAATGGAAGAAACTCACCAAAAATCACTTAGAAATCCACGCCACACTGAAGGAAAGCAATCTCACACCAAAACCAGACTGACTCCTCAGAAGAACTGAAATATCTTCATTTAGAAAAACCAACAAACTCTAAACTGAAGCCCAGATGTGATTCCTAAATGAAACCACCATTCCCCAGCTTGAGCAGGTCTTTCACTGCCGAAACTAGCCTTAGATATTGAGGGTTTTCGTCCTCAATCCCATTCTCAGACCTAACAAACCAGCAGCATCTTTGCAAGTCGTCACAATCAACCATAAAGAAATGAGCCTCCAAATGAAGCTTTTAAAAGTTCACTTTCAAATTAGGGCGACCAAGGGAGAAAACCTAAAACCCACACCCACTTAATATTTGCTTTTTTTGATTTATTTCAAATCTCACTCAAAACATTAGCTTTAATTTTTAATTTAACTTCATTCCTTAGCTTGGGTGCCTATCCCTTATCCAACATACAGAAACATTTTAGTTGCTTTAAAAACAACTTAAAGTCATTACACCAAGCGCCATGGTACTTTTTGTCCCCTTTTTGATCCTCAACATTAAAATATAGAGTTACTTTATATTAATCCAATTTCGAAGGGGAAATCAAATTTTTAAATACTTCAACCTTAGAAACTGATGCCTCAATTGAAAATGCTGCTGAGTGGTAACTTGACCAGGTCCAACTTACCCTAAAATTGACTTACTATTTTTAGTAAGCACTAAAAATAGCCAGTAACCACAAAAACTCAAACCGGAGAGGTGCTGCGATGGACAAAGGGCTCAAGAGAGACTGAAACCCAGAACTAGACCCCCTGTTAAACATAGCACTTACTAAAAATGGTAAGTGTATCTGAATCCGACTAATACGAAAGAGGACATTGAAAATGGGGACATTACAGTCAACCCTTCCCAAAGATTGCTTGTCCTCAAGCAATGCCAACAACCAACAATCAGAACCACACTAAAACCAAAAATGATCCCGAGGTCCCAAATAAATCTAGGAGGTTTGTAGCTCCATCTGCTCAAATCCCTGTCCCGCAAGGTACCAATACATGAGGCCTCCTGAAAAACTCCTATAAGAAAGTGATAAAATACCGCAAAGACTCAATCCACTCCTCAAAAAAATGTCCCTCAAGAGAACCAAACTGAAGTGCCACAGGAGTAAGCTCTAGAAAATCAACATCGGCTCTCTCATCCCAAAAGGTAGCTGCTCTAAAACTCAGTGTTAATCCCAGGTTCCAAGTGAATCTCCGAAAGGAACCATCATGCTAAAGTTGCGTCACACTGAACATCACTGTCAACCCAATGTGCCCAGACTGCACTCTCCTATCCCAAACTACCCTATAGCCGAGTTTTTTCAAGTTTTTCGAAAAACTCGCGAGTATTTGCCAAAAACTCGCAAGTTTTTAGTGGCGAGTACTCGCCAAAAACTCGCGAGTTCGAGCGAAAAACTCGGCTACACAAGCATAAAAGCAATGACGTCTTTTTAATGTTTTATTTCAATTCAAAATTACACCAGACTTTGTGTGAGGAGCTCAAACACCCCTCCACCCCCCAAGCAAGGAGACATCATTTCCAACGATCTACCATCAAGGAGAGCGGATTCAAACGCCATTTTGTGTGGATTTTGAAGGGAAATTTGATTCACAGGTAGGATTTTTGTTTTTGCTTAATCATTTTCTTTCATTCTTCTTGCAAAATACTCATTCCAAATTGAAAAAAAGACATGATAGAGCACAAAGAAACAATTTTTTTGCATTTAAAATCCAAAAAACAAGATTCATCACAATCTTTTGTTGATTTTTGCTGATTTTTTTCATTTTTTTCAATGTTTTTTGAAATTTTCAGACCTAGGTTCATTTTTTGTGTAGAATGATAAGATTAGTTAATAATGTTAATTTATAATTCATTTAAACACATTTGTATCAATTTAAATCAAATTTAGTTCTAGATCTTTTAAGTTTTAATGATTTAGGTTGTTTTTTAAATTTTTTTGTATTAAAAAACTAATATGTTGTACATATTTTTTGTATGTGTAGATTGATCATTGATCATTGAATACACACTATAATGGCTTTTGGCTCTAGTTCAGCATCAGGTTCCGCCCCCGCCCCATCAAGTTCCACCCCTCCCACACCATCATCATGGGTTCCAGGCACTCATCCTCCAGGGGCTAGAGACCCTACATGGAAATATGCTGTCACAGAGCGCGTACTTAGAACAATTGTGTGCAGTGAGTGCAAAAATACATATCATGGAGCCATAAATCGCCTCAAATACCATCTAGCAGGCATTCCTCAGCATGATGCCAAGCCTTGTGAGCAGCCCAAAGAAGAGATTAGAAGAGAGTTGCTTGCCCTACTTTCAGATGCTGAGGAAAAAAAATGCAAAGGGAGAGGGCAAAAAGAGCCATAGCAGCAACCATAGCCAGTGGATGTGCGCATGCCCATGGTCAAACTTAGGAGCAGGGGGCCGAGCATATGGAGATAGAGTCAGATGAGGAGGCAAATATTATTGGCATTGTGGGCTCTCTTCATGGTCCACGGATTCACACTCATGGCACAGCCGCCACAACCACAACCACACCATCCTCTAGGCCCCCATTTTCCTCTAGTTTGAGTAGAGTGCCAGTGCCACCACCACCTTCATCTTCACGCAACCCACAGAGTTTTTTTGTGCCAACACACCAGGAGCACAGATATCATTGGAGGCTATAGGGTGGAACAAGGAGGTGCATCAACATGCTGACATGGCATGTGCTAACTTTTGGTATTTCAAAACATACCATTCAATGTGGCGAGTAGTCCCTATTGGCACAATATGGTCACTACATTGACTGTTGCGAGAAAAGGCTACAAGCCACCTTCTCGCAAAGATTTGAGTGGGAGGTGAGTCAACTTAAATTTTATGCTAAGTTTATGTTTTTTAATTTAAAATTTAAATTAATTTATTATTTATGTTGAATTCAAGCTATTTTTTTGTTTTGTACTTAATTAATTATTTTACTTTCTACTTGTAGGTTGCTCACAAATGCAACCAAAAGGGCAATGCATTTGGTGGAAGAGAAAAAAAATAAATGGAAGAAATATGGCTGCTCCATTCTTTTTGATGGGTGGACGGATGGGAGAAACCACACCATCCTTAATTTTTTGGTTGATTCCAAACGTGAAGTGTTTTGCAAGTCGGTGGATGCTTCCAACAAGATAAAAACTGCAAATACATTGTGTACGTTGTTGGAAGAAGTTGTGATGGAGGTGGGGATTGCTAATGTGGTGCAAGTCATCACAGATAATGCAGCAATGTATGTGGCAATTGGAAGAATGCTTAAGATTATACATCCATCACTCTTTTGGTCACCTTGTGCGGCCCATTGCCTTGACCTTCTTTTGGAGGACATAGGCAAACTTGTTTGGGTGGCACCAATTGTAGATGATGCAAGGAGCATCACAAAATATATCTACAATCACCCTTGGGTTCTTAATTTGAGGAGAGAGCATAGACGAGGGAAGGAGTTGGTGAGATCGGGTGCCACAAGGTTTGCAACAATTTTCCTAACGTTGCAAAGCATTTTGGATTCTTTGGGCTCTCTAAAACAAATGTTCATCAATCAAGCATGGAATGAATACTCATATTCAAAGAAGCCCGAAGGAGAGAGAATTGTTGCAATAGTCTTCGACCCCTTGTTTGCACAAAAAGCTACAGAGATTGTGAAGGTAACTTCAAAACTTTGATTTTAATTTTAAACTCAAGTTGAATATAAATATATATATTTTTTAATTTAACTTTAAGCCTTTCCTTCTATAAATTTTCTTTTGGGGAATCTCTTTTTGTATTTTTAATCCCTAGAGGTGTGGGCCCTTGGTTAGAGTCACATTTGTGACCTTTTTCCACACACATGTCGCCCCCATTGCAAATGGGGACTGACCCACCGGTAGTTTGCTCTTAGGGTTTAGCTTTGAGTAGCAATTTCATAATCTCTGGTATCTTGAAAATTTCATGTCAAAGTCTGGAGTCATCACTCGAGCTAAGTTGAGAATTTGGGCCTGAAACTGAACCTAAACGTCATGGAAGTGCTTAGAAGACCCGGTAGACGAGGATCACCTGTGCTTTCGCTCAATTCTGACACTTCCTATTTTTTAGGGATTCTGCTTTTTTGCTTTTTTGCTTTTTTCGTTTTTGGCATTTCTGGACCAATCTGGAATTTACTATTTTTAGAAAGTTGCTTTTTGCTTTTTTCTATTTTTAGTAAGTTTCTATTTTTAGAAAGTGCTAGGTCTCACAGGCAGTGGAGTCGAAATTTTCCACTTTTAGAATTGAAAAGCAAGCAAAAATCAGGCGGAGTCTTAGAAAAATGGAAAAATCATAGAAAAGCACATGCAAATCATAGAAAAGCGCGTACAAATCATAGAAAAAGCACATGCACAAAATGAGAGAAAAAGCGGGGAAAAGGCGCATACAAAAGGCTAAAGAAATCAATTGAAAAAATCCCAGCCTTCAAGAGGGAAAATCATCAAAATCAAGTTAAAAAGCAAGAAAATCATGATAGAATTCGCCTAAGTCTGGAGAGGTGCGCCATTTGCAAAATCCAGTTGAATCTTCGAAAAGTCCACTTGAGAAATCCATTCATCAAATAGAAACCTTGGAAAATCCAACTAAAATTCGTCTATTTGAGAAAATCCGCCTTGTACAAAGAAATCCAGTTGGAAAATTCGAAATTCCAGTTGGACAATTATGAAAATCGACTAAGGCAAGTGAAATTTCGAACTGCACTTTAGGAACTTCAAGATGAAGCGAAATTCCAGTTAGGAAGGAGAAAATTCCAGTTGAAAGTCGAAATCTTCAAAGAGAGAACCGAAAATTTTTCTAAGGAAAAATCACCTTGGTGAAAGAAAATCCAGTTGGAAAGTGGATTAGTCCACTTGAGGGTCGAATTTTACTAAAAGGAAAAAAAGAATAAATAACCTAAGTTTTATTTTAAAATGAAACTTAGTTGTCAAGCCAAAAGGGACGCCTTGTTTGAAAAGTCAAAGAATCAAGATAAGATTGCTTTTTTCGTTTTAAAGCAAAGACACCCAATGGAAGAAGAGGTCGACCTAAACCAATATGGAAAGATTTTATTATAAAAGATGATCTTGTGAGCTTATTTTCCATTATTTGCAAAGTCGAATTTTCTCACAGGCAAACCCCTCTCAAGCCAAGGACGTCTTTCTTCTTCAGCTACAAGGGATTTTTAATTCCAGAACATAGAGTGGGATTTTTTCTCTTCATTTCCAGATTTCTCAAACAACTGCAAGGTTATTACTGGTGATTTTAAAGAAGGGAGAAGGATTTTTTCATTTTGGATTTGAGAAAACTTCAGTATAAGTCTTGAAAAATCCAGAAGATTATTTAAAATTCCATGAATGCTCTTTAAAAACAATAAAGGCGGATCAAATTTCATCAAGAATTTATTCTTTACGCAGCCTTTTAATCAAGTTTTGGATTTTTAAATTAATTTTAAAAATTTCTCCAGCCAAGAAATCGCCTTTTTTACAAATTTGTTGAAATATTCTAACTTCGAGCTTCGTACAGGCACAATGTTTTCTCCAAAGAACGTGGGAGGTGGAGTCAGGAAAGCTCAAGTAAAGGAAGTCCTCAAAGAATTTTATCCAGAATCCCAGTTATCCTCGAAGTGGAAGAAGGTAGCAGATACCAACTTTGAGCAGTTTAATGCGATTCAACACAAGAGAAGGATGTTTGGCACTCAGAACGAAATGCCCATGCCTATTGCCACTAATATCGTTAAGTCCGGACTTCATCAAGCAGCAGGATTTCCACCTGCAGTTCAGTGCAGTGAGCTAATGGTCGAGTGTGCCAGAAGGTACAATCCGCAGACAAGATCCATTAAAACACCTAATGGGATCACCTTGGCGTACTTTACGGAGGACTCAGTCAGGGAAGTATTTGGTATTCCCCATCGTCGAAAAATGTTGAACAGGACTCAAAAGGAATCACAAGCCATGTTCGATCAAGCCAAGGAATCCTGTATGGACATAGTCAATTCTAACTGGATCAAGGAACCCAAAAGACACCACTCCAAGTTGCCAAAGAGATTAATTTGCACGGATTTTAAAACAAAATACAGTGATATGATTCATATGCTGAACAGGATTATGGGAACTTCTTATAATCCAAGGTCTGACTATGATCCATACCTGAGAGTTCACGGGAAGAAGTCCCTTCATGTTATGCAGATTGAAGACTATTGGTCTAACTTGGTGGATGAGTATGGAGTCAGGAAGAAGACTTGGTCCAGAATTCCAATTGAACTTGTAAAAAGGTGTGACTTGTTCCCTATACCTGACCAAGTAAAAGACAACGGGGACTACATACATCTTCAATTTGAACGAGAAAAAGATAAGCCCATCCTGTTGCCTAACTGGACACAACCTGAGTTGACCGATTTGAACACATTGATGAAGGATATTTTAGCATACTCAAGGGAATGGGTAGATAGTCAGATCAGCAGGTTGAGAAAAGAAGGAATTTCTCTTACCTATGCCACATTAAGCAATAAGGAAAGCCAGGAGGAAGCAATTGGCGAAAGTCTTGATGAACTTTCGTATCTTAGCAAGAGGAAGGTAGTGAGTTAAAACCTTCACACGGAGGAAAAAGAATCAGCTGACGGAGAATTGGAGAGTAAGAAGCAAAAAGTGACTGAAAATCCATCATCTTCAAGTACTTTATCAGTTGGAGTAATTGAAAAGGTGTCCATTGCTGAGATCGAACCAAGCCAAGAGGAAGAAGTTGAGTTCCAAGAGTTAGAACAATTGGATTCTCTCCAAGAACAAACCCTCACTGAGTGTTTGGAAGGGGATGATACGTTGATGATTGAAGGCGTAGGAGATACTGAGATCCTTGAGAACAATGAAGAGCTGGGAGATGAGGTAATTTCTGCTCTAAAGGGAATTAATGATGATGATCAATTGGAAGACGGGATGGAATTATCCACTATCCCAGCTTGGTTGACTGAAAGTTTGAAGAAGAAGTCTAGACCGTTGGAGGAGGTTCAACCAGTTGAAAGCATGCAAGACTTCCTAGAAAGGATTGGCAAAGCTAAAACGCCAAGAAAGCCTAAGAAGTATTCTCAGATTACTAGGAATGATGCAGGATCCAGGATCTTACAGGTGGCAGTCCCGAAAATTGATAAGCCAAGAGATCAGATTACTCCTATGGATTATGATGTTACAACATTCGATATTGGGCCAACCACGATAGATCAGGATTTCCATGAGTTAGCAGACACTTCCAAAGCCATCAAGGAAAAGTTCGACAAAACAGAAGAGAAGAAAGAAAGGTTAGAGTTAGAAAATCTAAGGCTAATAGAGTTCATTCAGCAGCTAACAACTCCTTTGCGCCAAGAAAGTGAAGCTTTCATTCCACCATCATCTCTTACTCCGGAATCCGTTGATGTTCTTGAGGCTATGAGGATCACGAGTCAAGCAACTAAGAGTTGGGTTATCAATATTTCAAAACAGATGGAGCAATTCTTAGAGAAGTGCGCTCAGACTTATGACAGATCTGCCTTGCTTATAACTGAAGTTAGTCAAGTTGAAGACAATTGGGAAGATTTCCAATACGTACAGGACAAAGTAATACCTCGTTTGAAGGTTTTAAAGGAAGTTTCCCTGCAAATATTAATCCAGGAAGGTGTTATTGAGGAAGGAGCCTCATATGATTTCAGCAGGTGGTATCATTCCTTATTGGCTAAAAGGAAGATGTATGATGGAATGAAGGAAGAATGTGCTGTTATACGGAGTACAGTTGAGAAAATTCAGTTCAAAATCCTCACTTCTCTTGAAGGATTAACAGAACAGGAGCATCATGATGCAAATGGCTTAGATTTAGAAGGACTGAAGAAAAATGTGATGAACATTTACTTCAAGGAAGTGCAGATTATTACAGAGAACCAGCTTGATGATATGTCTTCCCTTTTGACCTTTATGGATAACTTTCAGAAACAGGAAGATAGATGGGAAAGTACTTTCACTCAATGCCTTGAAACCTTGGACGTGATCGGAGTGCAACTGGATTCTATGCCAATCATCTCAATGGAGGAACTCGATTCTGTGTTAGCTAAATTTCTTGCATTTGCGGCTAAGGAGCAGTCCAAAGGGAATTGCATTCTGGATTCCCACTTGCTCGAATGATTCGCAAGGTGTCATCATTTTCCATACTCCAAGTGGCTTGTTCTGCTTGTGCCATGTGTCCTTTGAGTTGGTTATGCTTTTAGGGTTAGGGTTTATTGAAATAATCTTGGCCATTGATCTTAAATCAATCTGGGCCACTGCTTTGTAATTGGGGTGCCTATATAAACCCCACGCATTTCATTTATTCAGGGAGAGACTTATGAAATTGTTGCTACTATTGCTATTCAAATAATAAGTGGATTCAGAGTTGAGCATTTGTTATTTTTATGAGCTCGCATGGTTTCATGATTTCTTCAATAGAGTAAATTGGTTTTCAGCATTTTTTAGATGAATGAAAGATTGATAGTGTTGGAGATAGTGAAATTAGTTCATACCTTTTTCAATTGAATGATTTTCAATTTGATGTGTAAGGTTAGTCTGAACATTGAAACTATTTAACTTGAATTCTATTACCTATATGCATTGATCGAATTGATGGTGGTATTGTGTAATAGGACATCATTCGTAAACCCATTGAAGATTGCACTGTCTTTGTCTGGTTGTAGTACTGTGCTTGGCAAAGAAAAGATTGGTTTAAATTTCACTATCCAGCATTTGTCTCTTAAGTTCGTAGGAGTAGTTTTGCATAAATCTAGTTTCTTAACCCTCGTCTCTTTTCCTTTTATTTTATCCTAAAACCAAAAATCCCAAAAACATAAGAGCATTCAACATCAAATCAATTCTAATTCCTACTTCGAATAATCTACTATCTGAGGTCCCTTTGTGAAACCAGCATATCACATCATCCATTGAGCTTGTCCATCGCCCCAAAAATGAAACATTGGAATTACCCGTGGCATTTCTTAATCTTAGCATGAGTAGTTCTTCAAGAAGGGAAGTAAAAGGCTGTCTTTGGGCATTTTATTCTGATGTTTGGTGTGTCTAAAACACATCAACAAGTCCCCTCCGCTTGGTAGATGGGGATGAAAACCCAATGGGATACATTTATGAGGCCATGGATAGGGCCAAGGAGGCCATCAAAAGTTATTACATGGGGGACGGCCTCAAATTTGATCCCATATGGGAGATTGTTGATAGGAGGTGGAACAATCAACTCCACCAACCCATCCATGCAGCAGGGTACTTCCTCAACCCTTCTTATCTCTTCTCAAAGAGCTTCTCCGATCCTAATGGAGAGGTTATGGAGGGGCTCACAACATGCATTCAGAGGATGGAATCTGAGGTTGCAGTGAGAGACCTCATCGTCAGGGAGTTGGATATGTACAGGGAGGCAACTGGTAATCTCTTTTCTTCGGAGTTGGTTGTTAGAGGAAGAACCACTCTGCCACCAAGTATAAAATTGGGAGTCTTTAAATTTTAAGTTTATTTCACATGCATCTTATAATTTGATAAAATGTGTTTTGACTTTTGAGTCTTTGACTTTGTTTTCTAACTCTTCAATATTTATTTATTTTTGCGGAGGTTTGGTGGAAAAACCCCAAATCTACAAAAAATTGCCCTTCGCATTCTATGTCAGCCTTGTAGTGCATCCAATTGTTAGCGCAATTGGAGCTTGTTCAAGTCCATTCACACGAAGAAGATGAACAAGTTAGCACAAAAGCGCCTCAATGACCTTGTCTTTGTGCAATACAACCTTCGGTTGCGCACAAAGAGAGTAGAAGAAAAATTACTGGATCCTATTGACTTAGATGAGATAGATCCTTACAGTGATTGGACAGGACAAGATGAGCAACCTCCATTGTTTAGCGCAGACGAGATCCTTGACTTTGAGAGACAGGCAATGGAGGATGTGGGTGCATTAGGAGTCGGAGATGTAGGATTGGACATTCCGGAGGATATGGATGAGATTTAGCCAGAGCCACATGCACAACCTTCCATGCCAGCCGAGGAGCCAGCAGCAATAGCACCGCGGCCACCACCACCACCACCACGCACACACAGCAGGACTAGAGGACCCACCCCTTCTTCCCTAGCTGCTGCTAGACTAGGGAAGAGGAAAGCCTAGCATGTTGTATTTAGTTACTATTTAGTATTTGCTTCTAGTTCTAGTTTTACTGTTTTCATGTATCAGACTTTCAGGGTTTTAGCCATCGGGATTCCGCATGAGAATGAGATTTTGTAATCAATTTACATTAAAGTCAATCAAAATTAATAGAAAACACTTTTGTACTCATTTATGGATTCATTGGATTCATCTTGTCATTGAATTTTGCAACAAAAAAATGTGTTTCTAATGAAATTTAAGCAATTTTTTAAGTTCCCAAGTTTTTTGCCGAGTTTTCATTGAGTTTTAAAAACTCTCCAATTTTTCCCTTGGCAAGTTTTTTGTTGGGGCGAGTCTTCCAACTATGGTGAGCGTCAGTCACCAAAATGGAAGCAGATAATGGGAGCACTGTATCCGGAACGGTACTCACAACCAGCTGCCCCAACTCGAAATCACTCTGCCAATCGAGAAATGTCTGCATAACCAACTCAAGAAAGTGAGGGCAGCAGTAGTAAATTCGGGACCCCGCTGGATACGTAGAAGTA
Organism: Sequoia sempervirens; assembly: GCA_007258455.2. Taxonomy (NCBI): domain Eukaryota; kingdom Viridiplantae; phylum Streptophyta; class Pinopsida; order Cupressales; family Cupressaceae; genus Sequoia; species Sequoia sempervirens. The sequence goes on from VDFB02380681.1 coordinate 11,451, forward strand.
AACAAGGAATTAGCTAAAGAACCAACACCTAGTACCAAATCATCGCTGTCACCAAGGCTCATCTGGGTGTAACTCAACTACTGAACTGGAAGAACCAACCAACTCATCTACGGATCTCAAATCAAAGTCCTATGCAAGCTGATCGAAAGGTGGGCCGGGGCACCAAGACTGAAAGTAGACCCACTAGTCCATTCTTGAGATAACACTTCATGACTAGAAACTGCCCCTGGATCCCAAACCTTGCTATTTTCTCCCAATGCAATGCTGCAACTAGGAGTAATCTCATCACCCAACTCAAAGAGAGGATTGTCATACACCTCATCAACTGCTAACTCAAACAAGGGATTATCAAAAAGCAACTGATTACCACCCTCAAAAGCTGATTGAGAACCCAAATCAACAAGGCTGCTAGGTCCTTGCTCATGTTCAGCCACATGCAAAGTAAAATTTGATTTGCTCTCAAGAGTGAGATCAAGACCAACATCAACATCTATGCCATCAATCATGCATAATTGTGGAGTTGAAGTCAGAACAACTCTAAAGTCAAAAGTAAATTCATCCCAATCGGGTTCCTTATCAAACTAAGGTACCATCTCACCAAGGTTCCATGCATTTAAAGGCTGATTGCTTTGTTCATTATGCTCCTCCTGTGATGTTGCCTCTCTAAATAAGTCATTCACCAACTCATCACCATACATGTCAACACAAGTATCTCCATCCATCAGCCCAATCACGGGAATCAAGTTTCAAACCTCTATGCTGTGACCAAGCTAGTTGAGGCAGTGAACTTTTAATTGATAATGGCACTTGGCACCCTATAGCCAGGAATTTATCTATGATAGATCTTTTAGAGAAAAAACATACGACGTTTGACATCAAAATGGTTCGAACGGTCTCATTTTTATTGTACAAAATAATTTATTACAAATATTATTACAACCAGTTTTTTAAAACAAATACTACCAATACTAAAGCGTTGAAAACATTAGTAGCATACAACAATACTCTTGTTAATATCCTTAAGGTTGTATTAGAAAAGAAATTCATAAAATATTTGAATTTAGGTGAAAAAGAAACTATTACGATACTACAAGACATTATTGGTACAGGTTTGAAAACAGTTCAATTTGTACTTCTTGAAATACGTAAAAGATTAAAAGATGAATTATATAGGCTTGCGCTTTTCAATAAAGCAATATTGAATGACGAAATGTCTAGGTTTCTTCCTGAAACTTCTTTGGAAGATAGGGGGAATGACGAGTTTGACATCAATTCTATGAGTTTTGAAGAAATGGTGCGTGAAATTGAAGAATTCCTAATTATTGAAGTGCTAATAAAATTAAATAAACAATTAGCCCACTTAGTAGAACAACTACAAACACAAGATAAGTTCTTGAAAGTAGTGGCGGTAAACTTAGTCAAACTAGCAATTTATTTTCCGGAAGAAAAAAGAAAAACAAGAAAAATAAAAAAAATATTTCGTTTTTATCCAGGAAATGATCCAGAGACAGATTACTTTTTATGGCTGCGAAAACATATGGCGATCTGTGTGATCGAAACATATCTGGTCTTGAAAAAATTTAAATATTGGTTTAAAAATCGTTGTTGTGGTTTACTCAAAGAAGAAGAAGAATTTTCTCGTTTTGGTTCTGGTATTCTAGTAGAATACGTGAAAAAACAAGATCACTACCAGTGTTATCAGATGATATAGGAGGACATGGATCAGATGATAGAGGATGAGGTACATGATCAGACGGATCAGATGTTAGAGGATCTGATGCCATATGAGATGGATGAGGTACAGGATCAGACGGATTAGATGTTAGAGGATCTGATGCCGTATGAGACGGCTGAGGTACAAGATTACCTGGATCAGCTGATAGAGAATCAGGTGGATCAGATGATAGAGAATCAGCTGAATTAGATGATAGAGGATCAGATGATAAAGGATGAGATAATACATATAAAGGATGAGATAATACAGAGTTACTTGGATCATCTAATACAGGATGATCTAGTCAATAGTAGAAATTACCTGGATCATCTGATACAGGATGATCTAGTCAATAGTAGAAATTACCTGGATCATCTGATACTAGATGATCTAGTCACTAGTAGAAATAGTGTGGATTTTTTCCAGTGTTATGATATCCTGGGTCATATTGATTATGATTATCGACTCTATATTACAAATAGTGAGTTTTTTCACCAAATGGAGAATCTCTACCTTCATCACAAGAAGAATGAAAAAGATTGTGACAACAATTTATTTTCGTCTAAGAGTATTTATTTCTATTTACTAGAGATAATGAAAGAGTTTTCTATATTAGCACTAGATAGCAAAGAAAAATTTTGTAAGAAAAAAGAGACTTATATAGAAGATACTGAAGATATTGAAGATTCTGAGGATATTGAGGAGGAATTTCCTTTAAGTTATCACTCTTTAACTAAAGAAGAAAAAGAGTATGTCGACGCTAACGTAAAACTAATAAAGAGTACACTTAATCTAGGAAAGGAAGAATTTATAGAAATAGAAGAACAATCTTATGAAGATTATAACACTTCCTATCAAAAAGAAACAGGTTTATCCGACGCTATTCAAACAGGCATAGGTGAAATAAATGGTATGCCTGTCGCACTCGGAGTTATGGATTTTCAATTCATGGGAGGCAGTATGGGCTCGGTAGTGGGTCAAAAAATAACCCGTTTAATAGAGTATGCTACTGATAATCTTCTTCCATTAATTCTAGGTATTATTGCTTGGGATCAATCACTCACCTATTTGTCTTTCCTTTTTTAGCAAGCATTTTAACAAATTTTTTCATCATCTTTCATTTTTCTATCTCTATATCTATCTATTCCATGTAAACGAGTTGATGAAATCGATGAATAATATTAATTCACAATATTTTATTATCTTAAAGAAAGGGAACGATATTTCAAAAGGATTATGTAATATGCATTAATGCTGATAAAGAGCACAATTTATATACATTCTAATTTTCTATGGATAGAATGAAAATAGAAATTATCAAAGTGAATAGTAATATATTAATATGGATATTAATATACAAAATAAAGATAAAAATATATAGGAAGATATACGTCCCCCTCCTAAGCATCTCATTCCCTCCCCTACAAAAAGACCTAAAAAACCTACTCCATTTGGGATTCCATCAATTGCCTATTGATCAAATGAATGACTTGTTTCAGCTAATCCTCGTATACCTTTAATCAAGATAATGTCATAATATATGTCTATATAAGCTCGATAATAAGACCAATTATATATAATATTAATCGATTGGTCCATAATAATCTTCATATGAGGATTTGTTTTATGATATACATTCTGTGATAAGAAGTAAATAGGTCTATATAGAATACAGGCCATCAATATACCAAGAAATGCTATACCAACTGAGGGGATTGCGTCTATGAAAAGTGGACCTTAGGAAGATGAGAGCCTTGATTTCCGCTCACCCGGGAGATAGAGATGTGGAGCTACTGCTGCGTACCTGACATACTTCACAAGCAATACATTTATCAAATTCAAAGTGGATCCTTCCGCGAAATCGTTCTGATGGGATCAATTTTTCATAGGGATATTGAATAGTAATAGGTAAACGATTCATGTGATATAAGGTAACCATAAAACCTTGACCAATGTATCTCGCAGCTTGTATTGCTTGTTCACTATAATTCATAAACCCAGTTACCATGGAGAACATGTGTAAAATCTCCTTGAATAATCATTTCATAGAAATTTCTTTCTCTTCATAGATGGGATCTATCAAATTTGGATATATTGCAGAATTGAGAATATAGAACCTCTTCTGACTGGAAATGTTAAGATAAATGCCATGCTATAAATGATCCCAATTTAATAATTATTCTTTATTTAACTAAAGGAGTTAATACTGAATATGATTAAATGAGGAATTTCATTTAATGGTAGAAATAACTAGCCTGAGATGTAAGTCAGGGTTCGACAATCAATAAAATGAAAATTGTCTGAATTAACAGAAGTAAATGATCTTTGTGAAAAAACTACTTATTTTTATGATATAAAAATATAGTTTTATTCTTGAAATAGAAGTATATAATGTTATAACTAAAACGCGATAATTCAATTAATTTGAATTATCCTTGCCATGAAGGCGATAGTTATGCTATAATAACTAAAACCAGATGATTTTTTATTATTAAAACCAAATAATTTTTTATTATGAACTTTGAACTTGCCATGAAGGCGATAGTTATGCTATAATAACTAAAACCAGATTCAATTAATTTGAATTATCCTTGCCATGAATGCGATAGTTATGTTATAATAACTAAAACTGGATAATTTTTTATTATGAACTTTTAACTTCTTTCGAACTTTCGTCCTTGACTTGCCATGAATTGGATAGTTATGTTATAATAACTAAAACCGGATAATTTTTTATTATGAACTTTGAACTTGTTTCGAGACTTCGGTAGAGTATGCTAATTAAGATAATGGTCTATAGTAGGTACTAGAGAGGGGTTATCATTCTAGTTTTAGAATGGTAACTAAGTTAACAATGGTAAATATTGACATTTTTGTTTCCCAGGAGATTCGTGCAGCAGAAGATCCTAAATTTGAGACTTTTTACACAAAAAATATTCTTTTGAACGAAGGTATTCGTGCTTGGATGGTGGCTCAGGATCACCCTCATGAAAACCTTATATTCCCTGAGGAGGTTCTACCCCGTGGAAACGCTATTTAATGGGTTCTACGATATTGAGCTTTGAACGAGGAGAACTTTTTGTTTCTAAAGAACTCGTGAAGACTATTTATCTTACTTATTCTTCAACAAGAGAGCTAAAATACAGTATTAAAAAAAAGTTAAAGGCTATTCTAAAGCGGAAAAAGGTGAGAAAAATTGTCTTAGAAACGAAAATTAAGACTGATGATGATGATTTGCCTTTTAACATTAAAATGAAAGAAAAAGAAAATTTTGAAACTTTCAAACGCTTTCAAGAAATTGGTATCCGATTGAGACGTGTATTACCATATTCCCAATCGGTGATAAGTGAACGTTGGTTCCGTGAAAAAACACGGGATGATAAGTTCAAACAACGTTTGCTCAAGGGAGAAAGGGAAAATAGAGATTTATTATCTAATGAATCTCTTATTTATAAAACTCTATCCGAAAGTTATGAATATTTATCAAATTTATTCTTCTCTAATAGAATGTTATTTAAACAAATGATCGATACATTGTTAAAAACAAAATGGCTTTCTCCAAATACGATTGATTGCTTATTAGCAGAAGGATTGAATAAGAATAAAAAAGACTAGATCTTTAATTGGAAAATAAATGGATATTACGATTATGTAAGAGTAAGCATAGTAAGAAATATGAGCCAAGTCAGTTCTCTTGAACTTGATGAGATATTCTCTACTATGTTTACTCTTTATTTATTTTATTTGGGTTATACTAGTATAGTATACTTTCCTCTTACACTTTTTTTGGAAGAAAAAATCTTTCACTTGCTCCTATAGATTGCTATTATTTGTTCAAATTCGATCGGTCGGATTTGCATATAATCCAAAGTTTCTTGGTCTTCTGCCGGTGCTTGTGGATTTAAAGGTACAAAAAGACGTTCACCATTTGCTGCTGAGACTGCAGCAGCAAATGTTGTTCATACCTTAGTAAATCAAGGTCTTCTGAAAGAAGCAGAAGTTATGATAAGTGGCCCTGGTCCGGGGAGAGAAACAGCATTACGAGCCATTGCTAAAAGTGGCATACAATTAACTTATGTACGTGATGTAACTCCTATGCCACATAACGGATGTAGACCTCCCAAAAGGAGACGTGTGTAAGAGTTGAATAAATTGAAAGAGAAAGAAATGATTAAATTATTTATTGAAATAATATTATGAATCAGAATAAAATAGCAGTCTCAATTAAGATACCAGAATTGAAGTGCGTGGAATTCAGAACAGAGAATAAGCGTTTTAATTATGGTCGTTTCACTCTATCTCCGCTTCGCAAAGGTCAAGCTAATACAATAGGCAGCGCAATAAGAAGAGTTTTACTCGGAGAAGTAGAAGGAACATGTATCACACGTGCTCAATTTCAAAATATATCAAACGAATATTCCGTGATAATAGGTATTGAAGAATCAATACATGAAATTTTGATGAATCTGAAAGAAATTGTACTTCGAAGTGATGCGTACGGAATTCGAGAAGGATGTATCCATGTTGTCGGACCAAAAAAAGTAACCGCTCAAGATATAATGTTACCACCTTCTGTGAGAATAATTGATACTACACAACATATAGCTAACATAAATAAATCAATTACCTTAGATATATCATTACAAATTGAAAAAGGTCGCGGATATATTATCCAAAATCCAAATAATTACAATTCTAAGGATGGAATTTTTCCTATAGATGCTGCCTTTGTCCCTGTTCAAAATGTCAATTACAGTATTCACTCCTATTGGAGCGAAAATGAGATACAAGAAATTCTATTTCTTGAAATATGGACGAATGGAGGATTAGCGCCTAAAGAAGCACTTTATGAAGCGTCTCGGAATTTGATTGATTTTTTCCTTCCCTTTCTGAATGCAAAGGAAGAGAACATCGATGGAACAAACAGTTTAAGCGACAATATTACTCCTTCCTTACCTATTTCGCATATATCGACTGATACGAAGAGAATAGATTTTGATCAAATGTATATTGACCAATTAAACTTCTCTACTAGGGTATATAACTGCCTCAAAAAGGCCAATATAAATACAGTGTCGGACCTCTCGAATTACAGGCGAGAAGATTTAATGAAAATCAAACATCTTGGGGAACAATCTGTCAAAGAAATATTTTACATGAATAATGGTGATTGGAGCGGCATGCAGTAAAGTGCGCGCTCTTAGTTCCAGTTTGGTAGAACGCAGGTCTCCAAAACCTGATGTCGTAGGTTCAAATCCTACAGAGCGTGATCCTTCTTTTTTGCTCTTAGTTCAGTTTGGTAGAACGCAGGTCTCCAAAACCTGATGTCGTAGGTTCAAATCCTACAGAGCGAGATCCTTCTTTTTTTATTTTATCCGATCTTCTTGTCACTTAAACTGAAACAGCTAATGGGATCTGATCCCTCAGAATCAGTAGGAGACCCGTTCATACCATAATATGGTCCTAAATCAAATATCCAATTGATCACCGCGTCGGTACTGTAAATATGCAGTTACAAATAATCCAGCCAAAGTTATAGGAATTAGACCTAACACAATTCCGGATAACAAAACTTCAATCATATTTTTATTTATTAAAAAAGAATAGGTAAGGATTCATAGCTAATCTATATAGTACCTCAAATTGACTCGGAATCTCAATTCCTATTTAGGGTTTTATTTTATTTCAAATAAGTCGTATACTGCTTAACCCAATGAATAGGACTGAGGTGAAAATAAGCAAAGCTAATAAAAAACCAAAATAACTAATTATAGTAAGCATGGAAGGAATCAATGAAAAAAAAAAACAATGATTGATACGTATTTTTGTCAGGCAATTACCTCAATTTTTCTCTAGGAACAGAAAGAAAAAATCATTTCAATAAATAGATACCAATTTATAATTGAATATCTAACAATTGTTAATGTTGTGAAAAAACATGGAGGGAATAGACGATAAAAAGATATTTTTTATATTTTCTAAAAAAAAAGTGAAAATTCAATCCCCCCCAATTGATTGAACAAGCCATAAATAAAATGAATACCAATTGTAATTTCACAAATAAATTATCGTTCGTAATAGTCTATTACTAAGTATGAGATGAATGAATTTCACAATGATTCTGATTAGATAACCTTACATTATCTCTATCGGTCTTTAGAACGAAAAAAGCTTTTGCTACAGCCAAGCATAGTAAAAAAGAACTGTACGCTATAAATAAATGGATTCACTTTTTCCATATGCCTTTTTCATTTTAAGGAAAATAATTGAAGTCAACCCTGCTTGCTATCCTTTCTTTCTTGTAAAACAAAATAGGAATAGTAACATAGTGACTATTTGATCAAGAGAATATTCCACTATTCATCGATTCCTTTTTATTCATAAGAGGAATAACACTTCGGTCGTTCACATTCAAAGTGCTATAGAAGTCATTAAGTTCATAGCATAACTTATATTCGCTATACTATTGTAAATACACGATATAAATAATATTAAAACAAAATAGAGAAAGAAACAGTATAATATTTTGGATAAGTTGCATTTATAATGAATGATACTCCTTGATCTTCTTCTTAAAACGACATGAATGTATTCTAGCGATAAAGTCACCTGTGGAAGCGAGAGCCATTACAATTATTTGCTCAAATGAAATTAACTTCCCCATGATCCGTATATCCAATTGTTGCAATAGAGAGACAGGATTCCTTGCGGAAGCTATTATGAAATTGAAATATGCAAAATTCTTTCATTTCTGTTCAGTGAAAAGAAAGCAAAAAAAGAAAATGAATTAAGTTGATCAAACAGAGCTGGAGTAACTGGCAGTAGCAGAATCGTTCTATCCTACTCCCTTTTCATATTAAGCAAAATTATATTGCTATGTTAGAAGAAGGCTAGCTATACTTAGTATACTTCAAATATACCCTTGGTATCATATTGACAATCAAACAAGGATTGTAGAAGATATCAGTAGTTTTCCATTTCCTGATCTCTTTCTTTCATGGGATCAATTTACCCTTGATTTTACAATAATATAGGGAGCTTAGCATGTCCGGGAATACGGGAGAACGCGCTTTTGCTGACATTATTACTAGTATTCGATACTGGGTTATCCATAGCATTACTATACCTTCTCTATTCATTGCAGGTTGGTTATTTGTCAGTACAGGTTTAGCTTATGATGTATTCGGGAGCCCTCGACCAAATGAGTATTTCACAGAAAGCCGACAAGAGGTTCCATTAGTAACTGGCCGTTTCGATTCATTAGAGCAACTCGATGAATTTACTAGATCTAGATCTTTTTAGGAGGTATTAATGACTATAGATAGAACCTATAGACATGCAAAATTTACATTATGCATTTCAATCGGATTCGGTCAAATTAGATGTCGCATTAGGACCATTCATCAATTAATCAAGTGCATTTTCATCCATTCATTTATCAAATAAACCTTATCATTCAACCTTCATCTTGCATCATCCACTTAATTAAATAAATCAGGAATCCATTTAAATCAAATCCTAAATCATTTTCCATCCTTTTCTGATTTAAATAATCAATTATCAAAGTCTTGAAAGTCAAATCATCTAATCACATTAATCACATAATCATCATCTAATCCTAATCTAATGTTAATCATCCACTTGCATTATCTAGACCTAGCCACTTGCACAATGATCAATTTTATTGATTTAAATCTCATTTTCCCTCAACATGACAAGTCAAGCAGGGCATTTATTGCTCTTCTTTCTTGTCCCCCTCTCAAAATTTATTGCAAATTTGAATTCAAAATTTCCCCCTCTTGGGCACTCTTCCCAAATCTTGCACATACATTAACTAATCACATGATGACAAGTGTTCTCAATTCATTGGCTTTATTTTGATCCCACATTGGTCCATCTTCAACACTTAGCATTTTGAAAATCTTTTTACAGTTTCATCCTCACAAATCCTCATCACAACTTGATGCAAGGTCATTCTCTTTGAGAACTTGATCTTGTCCATTTATCATCTCTATATCCATAGCAATTTCATTATCTTAAGCTTATCAATCAAGGGTTGGGAAAGGGTCACTAGCACATGTGACACCAATCCAATATGAGATAGTTTGCATCATGTTTTCTTATGCTTTTGCTTTAGATCCTTTGTCATTTGTTTGCATTTTGAACATGATGTGTTATTTCATAAGGATGTTGAATATCTTAATTTGTTGTTGAAATACTAATGATTCTGCAGGTTTTATTGTTAGTTTTCTAATCACATTTTGCAGATTTTAGCATCCACAAAATGGCGCTAGAGGGAGGGCAATTAGTTTGTTTTATTGATTTCATAGAGCATAAGGGATTTTTCATAAAGAATGTCATTTCGTTTGCTTTCTTTTAATCAACTTCATATTGATATACAAAAATGAAAAGTTTGCAGATTTCAACATATCGTGTGCTTCTACTCGTGCTTTGTTTGTGTGTTCATGATGGCATTCCAATCTGTGGCATTCCTTTGATTTTTTATTAAGCCTTCTCTGTGCTTTAATAGGTGTACATGTCCTTGCTGCAAACTGCGAGCCTTTAGCTCATTTACCATACTTCATTGCATTCATTTTGAAGTTTCTGAAGCTTTAACAAATTTGTTCTATGCGCATATGCTCTGCAGTGGCTATAGCGAGGTGAATGCTTCTTAGTGAGAGGCCACGCCTTGTTCACAAACCACATTGGACTAAACTTCCAAGTTTCAACATGTTCATCTGTTCTATGCATTTTCCTTAAGGCAGCGTTCCATTCCTTGCTCAAAATGCACCTTCCCTAGTTACGCATTCTTCCTAAAAGCACTCTGTATTGTTGTTTGAAAGTAAGCTGCGCGCCAACTTGGGGTCCCTGCATTTAGCAACATAGTCATTATACATGTTCAATGCTGCACTTGAATAGAAGACATAGACTATGACAGGAAAGATGGTTCCACAACAACCATGATCCCCTGAAGGCTAGTATGTAGACTTGATAATGATTTTTGAAGCTATACTACGCCCAGCTTGTACCGTAGCTTGCCAGCCTTTTTGCATTTTGGCGCAGAATTTGAATAATGCTACCACTGCTACAGAGGATTCGCAGAAGTTAATTCGCAGAAGTTAAATGAGACCGCAGTCGTTTCAAGAACTCTGTCAAAAAGTTCACATGCCTTCTCTCTTCACAGTGCGCGTGTCTTGTCTATGCTTACGCAGATTGCATTCTCTTGAAAGTTTCTAAAGTCTTTTCAATCAACTTTTACACCTGCCAACAACATTAACTTTAAAGTCTTTAAAAGCTATTCCCTAAGACCGCATTCGTGTGAGGCAATCTAATTAACAGTTCACGTGTCTTGTCTATGCGCTAGCTCTCTATCTTTGAAGCCATTTTGTCAACAGTTCGCGCGCCTTGTCTATGCTCCTGCATTAAAGTTCTTAAACAGTTCACATGCCTTGTATCCGCTTCCACATTGCGCAAACACTGAGAAGATGCTGACCGAAGTTTGCATTCTGTGAGACCATATTTCTTTTGAGCCATTCTGTCAAACAGTGCATGTGCGTTGTCTGAGCGTCCACATTCTACATACATTTCATCTAAGGAAATTTTAATTCTTTGAGGCAGACTGTCAAACATTTCACGCGTCTTGTCTATGCTTCTGCATTAGACTGTCAGATAGTTCGCATGCCTCGTATATGCAACAGTTCACGCGCCTTGTCTCTGCTTCCACATTCGACTGTCAAACAGTTCATGCGCCTTGTCTATGTTTCCATTTTGGGTCTAGGCTATGAGGACGCTAATCAAAGGTTATTGAATATAGCTTTCCACCTACCATCTGCTTTCCCTCTAGCACAGCTCTCCATCTTTCTACATTGCGCGCAGGCAACTAGGATGCTGGAAGACATCCTACAGTCATCAAAGGAATTCTAACCAACAGTCCGCATGATTTCTCTACACGCTTTCTCACACTGTCTTGCTGATTTCACCTGCTGTATACTTTTGGGATGAATGTCCATGCACTGTTTCCAATGTTTTCATTTACGCACATAATGAAATAATTATGGTTTTTCTTTAGGGAGGTGTTTGCAGGGCAGGGAGGTACGTTTTGTATCATTGGAGGACAGCGTCGAATTTGGTGGTTGCATATCACTTGCAAAGGCCCGTGGTTCACTTTTCTTGGGTGTAGATCAACTTTGAAGTCAACAGATTGTCAGTTCCAATGGTAGCTACACGAGAAAGAAGAGACGGTTGATGTAAGGTGCATAACCTATAGTTTCAAATCTACGTAGGAAGAGTGCAAGCAATAGAGCCAGAGGCACGGTCCATTGTGTGGGGACAATGATTTGTCTGTGGGAGATGTGATTTGGCCGATAGCTCTTTCATTGAAAGGCAATTTTTGATCTGTACCAATATTTATGACACTCTGACTAACTGCAGAATTCGGCCTTACACCTAACAAACGCATTTAATTTCTTAAGTTTTTTTTTTTAAAAGAAATCTGCTTTGCGCTAACTGTGCAATCATTGCATTCCATTGATAACATTTGATTTGAAAACTCATGTCAAAAGCGGCTATTCATGTTCAGAGGGTTGCGTTTTCTTTGGTGATCGCTAGCTTTACACCTGCCATTTGCATTGAATGAATATTTTTGGTTATTGTTGTATAATATCATTGCTTATAGTCAAATGGAGAAATAAATGGTGTGCAGATCAACAAAGGTATTTTCTACATTGTTTTGGGCAAAGATCAAGACAGGAGGGCAGAGGCAACGCATTTAAGAGGAGAAGGAGCGGCACAACAACTTTTGCTTGACTTTCGGGGGCATCTTTTATACTTGCTAAATGCATTTGCTTGAAAGATAGACCTTTTCAAATGGATTTCGTCCAAGCTACATTAATATGCTGAGTTTCACTTTTGATGTGATGTTTGAATTTTTATTTTTGGAGAATCTTTAAGTTTTACAATGAAGAATGTCATTTCTTGTGTTCCTTTTGAAAAGCAGATTTAATACTAGATTTTCATTAAAAAATTTTGAGTTTTGCATCAAGGGAGTCTTTGATCTTTGCTAACAAAATGGTTGTTCTTGGTTAATGTTTGCTTTAAAAATTGGTGGAAATCAAGATTCTTATGAATTCTTCATTCATTAGTTAAAAGAACCATAAGTCTTTTTCATTTAAAATCATTCTATGGTTTAAAGTAAAGGCTTAAAATGATAACATGATTCTTGTGTTTTTCTCTCTTTCTTGATAGGAAAACAAAGAAAGGAATAGGTACAAAAGCAAACGAAGGCGAAAAGGTGCAAGGTGAAAGAGAAGGCTATCAAACGAAAACGAAAGGAGGAGGATTTTTGTTTGGAAACACAATGTGTTTTTTAACACTTTAAATGTTTGATCAATACTACTTCACGAAAGGAGGGAAATGTTTTTTTGAAAACACAATGTGTTCTTTAACACTCTAAGTGTTTAATCAACACTACACGAAATTGTTTTCCTTTTCGTTTTAGAACATTAGTTTTCAATTGGGGCTAAAAACGAACAATTTCATTTTCATTGCAAAGGGCTTAAAACGAACCTTAGAACACACTTACTAGATTTCGTTTTGGGTTAAAAAATTGAACAAGCAATCCTCATATTTCATTTGGTGTTTAAAACGAATTCACAATTGCTTTGAAGGGTATAAAACGAACAAGTGTTTGATTTATGTGATTGTCTTTTGAGTACGTATCCTCTCCCCTTGCGCTTCGTGCGATCTAGGGTGCAAGAGAAACACTCAAAATGCATTTTATTGCTTTAAAACACTTCAATTTGGGCTTAAAAAATTGAACATCTTGTGCGAGTGTGAGTAGGGGCATTTTCGCGTACATTCTCTTTCTTTGTGCCATCAAAGATCGATCGAGTTCACCGGTTATTGTCTTTATGCGCTTTGTTTATCTTAGGGGCACACAGCGGGAAAAAGTACTCCACTTAGCGGCGACTCAGCCATTAACACTCTAAAATAAGAGTATTTCAGTAGGGATATAAATGAGGGATTTTGGTTAAGCATGCATAATCAGCGGTTAGCTCAGAACAAGATGGATCCGAGGGATGCCTACGTTGAGTCAACTCCCTCTGACGGAAAGTCCTTACAGAACCTATGTGTTGAAATTTTCAAAATCCTTAATCGTTTGTTGGTGCAAGAGCAGTGGATTGCGGCCAGCCCTAATTACTGACTTTTAGTAGAGATGGAAAGCATGCCATGGGAGTTTCATGGGTGTTGGTCTTGGCTTGCCCAGGTATAGAAGTGGAGTGTCATTGGAGGCCAGTGGGGTCCAAGCATCTATACCATCGCTAAAAGTAGGCGTAGGCTGGACTTGTCCAAAGTGGGGACTCAACAAACATTGTCTATCACATCCATAGGGCTTGTAATTATTCTTTGTTTGAAAACACAGTGTGTATTCGAAAACATTTTGCAAACAAACATTCAACATGGTTCTCAAAATTTCAAACCCTCTTTAAGACAAATATCATTGACTCAATCCATATGTTACTGCTTTCCCTGCGGATTCACGTCTGTAGAGGTTCCTAAGCATTGGATTATATCTCAATTTGTCTTCTTGAGTAAACAATAGGAAAACCCTTGCCTTAAGTTCATTGAATTTCCACATAAAATATCTTGTGGGGTTTAAGGAAATTAAGACATTGGTACATCTTAGTTTGAAACTTTAATCAAAGAGAGTGTTTTTTGTAAAATAAAGCCATTAAGCAAAGATAACAAATTGGACCCCACACATGTGCTTGATATCTCTTGGTCATATTGGTCTTTTGATTGCTCTTAGAGAAAAGTGTGTTCTTCAATACCTTGGCCTAGTAAACAAAGTCTCTCTAAGTCTCTTAGGATCATCAAAACTTTCATCTATCTTCCAAACATTCATCAATCCATCTCACCAAAACAACTTTAGATCTTTGCAAACATCATTCTAGACTTGGGTACATCCTTCAACCAAATCAAAGTCAATTGTTTAATTAGGTGTGTGGGAATGCATCCTTTCTCATACATCTAATTGAATTAGCAAACCTTTTGAACAAGTTCATCCTAAAGATAACATCCAACATCTTAGGGTTTACAAGTTCATCATCCACATCAAACAATCAAAATCAAAATCCCTAAGTCTAGCATTGATACAAAATCCCTAAACATTCAACACTCATATCATTCACATTTCATTCTTCATATCATCATTGATCCTAGAACACCTTAGAGGTTACTTTTGCAACAAGGTCAAAACACAAGAAGAACATGGAATATAAACTTGATCCATACATCTTGGGTAATCCAAATCAGTTGAATCTTCAAAGCCTTGCAATGCCTATCAATTATCAAAATCCATGCATAGGATCATTTCCTTCGACAAATGTCAATGGTACAACGAGTGTGGGTATGCCCAATCTGAATTTTGGAACACATCTCCCCATGATAGATTTCAATCAAAGTCCAAACTTACAAGTCTATCCTCCAAACAATCAATACATGAGTCTTCAAACGAGCAACATCATCCCACCAAATCCCTACTTGCCAAATGTGGATGTACCAAGTGCAAGTTTTTGAAACATGAATCCTAACTCGGAAAACTTTGGAAAAATGATTCCCAATACCAACAATGTTCATCCTATCATGCCAAATCTGAATATCATCCCAAATCAAAACATTATCCAAAGTCAATTTTCCCATAATCCCATTCAAAAACCGCAAGTAGGCATCCTAAATCCACTTAAACAAGAGCCAAATCAACTATCTCAAGTGAGTCAAGATCAAAATCAAGAACAAATTTGGCGAGATCAAATTGCGGAACTTTCCAAAATAGTTGAGGCATTGCGCCAAGGGAAATCTCCACCACCATTACCCACATCATTCCTTGGTTTAGGGATTCCCCCTTTACCTAACACCAATCAATCCACCCAAATCAATCCACTTAATGCCAATAAAGCCATCACATCAAATCCTTTGAATATACCATCGACATCGCACCAACAGATGGTATCTAATCAAACAACAACATTGATCCCAAATCAAAATACGGTCTCCCAAGGACCTATCACCTCGGTTATTCCAACCATCACTATCCCTTCAATCATTCCCACCACCACTATCATGCCCATCACATCTCAACCCCTCACTACCATGATCGCTCCGAGCATATCTCAAACACTTGTCACTACATCCAACATGATTTTGAATCCACCACCACCCCCACCACCACCAATTTCCACCACATCAATCCAATACGACGTGACATTACAAGCTGCTTTTCAAAGGGGATTCCAACAATATCTAGCCATGCAGCAAACAACACAAACAAACAAGTTGCAACCCAGTCCTCTCCAAGTGGCCCAAGTATAGTCCAGCTACCCGACCAACAGAGCACAAACACAAAGGAGATGGCAACTATTGAAAACAAGGATCAAGATCAATCCATCACTGAGCACACATTTACTTCATCTAATGATCAAATCAACATATGTCAAGAGTCACTTTTGAATCACGATCAAAATCCACCAACAAAAATCAACAATGAGCCAATTCAAGAAATATCAACATCACTTGATGCTATGGTCGAAGACATTCACAATCTCTCCACCGCAATTGTCGAAAACAATGATCAAAACCTCTCCATCGAGGAGCACATTGACGATGTATGTACACAATCCAATGATCAACTCACGATACATCAAGAGCCACTCTTTAGTGATCTATTTCAAGGAGTGCTAGGACTATTTGATCCAATTGACATAATGCATGATCCGTTGACCAATGATCATATTGAAAATGTCTCTACATCGCGTTATGAGTTAGAGGACATATCTCAAGAAGTTATTCCAAAGCAAGATCAAAATCTTTCACTAAGGTCTAGCAATGGTCATTTTCAAAACACGTTGATCCCCTTTGACCTCATGGTTACAGATGTTGAAGGAACCTTGAACTTGACCATGCCTAATGTCGACATCCAAGAACCATTTATAAGCAATTCATCCTTTGGAACTGATCCATGTCAAGAACTTGATCTAAAGCATGTTGAAAGCAACTCTGAAATTAATCAAGATCAAGAATTTGTATCTTCAAGATACTACAATGATCTAATGAACACTCTCTTATGCATACAAGATGATCATATCCCTGCTTTATACTCCTCCATCTACCATGAGATGCTTTCTATAGATAGACACGTAGGCGTCTTCATCTAGAACAAGATTTACATTACACAAAAAGAAGCTGATTCTTAACTCCTACAATCAAATGGGTTGTCAACATCAAGATCAAATATGTCCCAAAGTCAGATTGGGGACATCATGAATAAATATATCGAACATTATCCGCTCAAGGAAACAAGACAGATAGAACATCCAGAGTTAGCGGAGTAGCAAATTGAAAGAATTTCACCTACGGTGGTCATCT
>VDFB02380682.1:0-14491 GCA_007258455.2 Sequoia sempervirens
TGTTAGGATTGTTTTGTTCAATTTTGAACCTAATACTGGAAAATCAGGATATGAGGGTTGAGTTCTAACCAACTTTGAACGTTAATTTTAAACCCAAATGAAAATCTAGTTGGTCTTAAAACATGAAGTAAAGCATCAAAAAATGGGTTATAATTTCCCCATAAGTGTAAAAACACTTGTTACAATATATAATCAAATGATGATATGCTCCTTCACTCCAAATTTTATTGCCGAAACCTACAAAACCAATTAGCCTCAAAAACAAAAACAAAAATTCAGTGACATGTTAGAAACCAGATGAAATAATTTTTTTAAAACAAATGTCAAAATTCAATTTCTATTTTGTTTACTAGTAAATAGCAACACTGAAATCAATTGTGTCACTAAATTTCATCAGATGTGTTTCCATATCGTAGGTCCATCGCTATATTGAAAAATCAGATGTGTCACTCTACAATAAACAGTGACATCAATAATGCCACCAAATCAAATGCGTCACCAAATCAAAATTCATGATGTAATTAAAAATAAGTTTAGCATCACTAGTTTAATATCCAGTGACGAAATTAAATAACGCATCACTAAATTAATTATACATCACTAAAATAAAACTCAAGTGTGTCACTGTATAGCGACACATCCCAGATGCATCACTAATTTTGATGAGGTGCATTGTTGAACCTACAAACACAAGAAAACAAGAATGTAAAGAGAAACTCATGAGATTCGATTAGTACGACCCTCCTTCTAACACCAAAATGTGACCAATGACATAGTATAGGTTAACTACTCTTGATCTATATAGAAACAAAGCATATTTAAACCACTAATCATCAATCCCAATAAGATATTCAATGTAAACAAAGCGAAGAAGCCATTAAAACTAACATTCTAAAACATGAAAGATTGAAAAACATCTATTCTAAGCCATTGAATCTTATCCTACTGGTGGAGTGGTGTCACATTGATGTGGAATGGCGACCCATTACCAATCCCTTGGATAATATGAGCCTTTCCAATCAATTAAAATCAATGGAAACTGATGAAAAAGATGAATGAAAGAATGATAAAATCTAAATTGACTTAATAAAAGCTATGATGTTTGATGACAGTGTATGCAATCCTATTCTAAATGTGTACAAGATTCAAAAATCCAAGCCCTAGATTCTAAAATATACTAAATGAATGTAACTAAGTTACCATGGAAGCCATTAATGGATGTTTTAAGCTACTATGATCAAGATTCTAAACTAAAAAAGCTAAATATATGATAAATATGGATGCATGGTGAGTGTGATTTTCAACAGCATAAGTTTGCTCTGAAAAGGTGGATCCCTATTCATTAGATGCAAGGTCTATTTATAGAATAGGAAAAAATGAACCGATGGTCAAGATTGAAAGAATCAATCAATGGTTAGGATGGAAAGAAAATGGAGGCATGGATCATGGATTCCCATCAAGGGTTGAGAATGCAAGTTGATATTTAATCAAGGGATCACAATCATGCAAAGAAGTATACTTTCAAAACTTGCTCAAGAAGTTTGTTGAAAGTTTGTTATAGGGAAGAATATTCCCTTTTTTGAATGAGTGAAAGGGGAGAATATTCTCATGGATGAGGAAAATTAGCATTTAGTTAATTAAAACCACATTTTAATGTGCAAAGGGGAAGAAATATTCCATGAGAATATTCCCTTTTGGTGGAATGTGCAAAGGAGGAATATTGTCATGGAATATTCCCTTGCAAGTGGGAGAGTTTGAATTAATTAGTAGTTTGATAATTAAAACAAAGTTTCAACTATGCAATTTAGAGGAATTTAGGATATCCATGAAATAATTAACTTATTTAATGAAAAGGGATCAAAATGACATTAAATTAAATAATTAAGATTATTTAATTTAAATGAGAGGACTTAGGGTGTTAAAATTAAATATTTTGATTTATCCAATTTAACAGGACAAAAGGTTAGCATGAAAGGGGTAGGAATTAATCTAATTAGATTAATTTGATTAATATATGAAAATGATGTATTTAATCAAATAGCTAGGATAATTTAATCAAACACGCGAAAAAATGATAGATTGTAGGATGAAATGATGTTAGTCTATCAGCTTTGAGTGTAGTATCATTCAAGACATTTTTAAGTGTCTACAAGAACAAAACTTGAAAAAATATTGGTTCTCCAACATCCACAAATTCTAAACTTAAAATAAAATAAAACATCTCCCAGCTTTTTATAGGAATGAAATGTTTAGGAAAATCAATCAACACATGAGAGGAAATCCAAGGGATGAATCACAACAAGGAATGTGGAATATGACAACTGGAAGGAGAACTTTTGAATAAGTCAACGAATGCCAACCTTCTTTAGAACTTTAAAACCTTTGGGACTTGTATCCTTAAAATATAATCAGGACGTTAATTTGGAGCCGAGTAGATTTGTCAAACAAAATGTAGGAACTTCCTCTACTAGATATTCAAAGTGATCAGGTGGAACGAGATATAGATACCACAATCCACTAGCACTTTTGTTCCCACACTTAGGTTCTAACTCAGGCTTAAAACACCCAAAGGTAAATTATCCTGGATCAAGGTACCCTCTGTTGTCACATGCATAATACCTAGTTTCTCAGTATTTTTTCATCTCAAGCTCTTCCTTCACATGGAATCCCAAAGTGCACTACCCAACTTGGTCATATTATTACTCGCAATCCAAATTTTCCTAACCATCCATACCCGAATACTCCATCACAATTTTTTCCTCCTACACAAAAATTCCATATATCAATCCCTTTTTAAAATATTCATAAAAATCTCATTAAAATAAAACCATTATCAACAAATCATCCTTTTAAATTAAATCATAAATAACACGCTATTAATACATTCCCATGTAATCATGCTTTTAGGCAGGTTACCAGACATTTTAAGCTCTTGAGCAAAATTTTAAAATCAATTTCAACCTTTCAACATCCATTGTTACCTGACACTCGATACTCGAAAAAATTTAGTTTTAATTAGAAGAAAATTTATCCAGACCCCGATTACCTCTAGAACCTTCACATTTCTTGGACCTTCACTTCCAAACTGCGATACCTACCAAACCTTGCATTAAAAATTCCAACCAATCTGGCCTTCTGATACCTAGTGTCCAGTATACCTGACACTCGGTATGTTCAAATACACAAATTACCTAAAAGACTTCCTATTTTAACATTAACTTTCAATGACCCTTTGCCAACTAGCATTTTCAATAGGCATTAATTTTTTCACTTGGATCTCCAAACCTTACATTCTTGGGCCGTGTTGTGAGACTACACAACATAGCCCTTTTTAATTGCATATACTCTCTTGTGCATGTTAAAATACTATTTCTTATCCTTCATGTACTTCATGGAAACACATAGTTTCAATATTATATCATTCTTTTCCATTTCCAGCATAATGGGAGGGGGTTCCTAGTATTGGTGATAATGCTTCCATGGTTTTTACTTGGAGTGAATTATGTATAAAGTTGTTCCTATGTACTAGGTGAATGTAGTGGTTGGTTACCCATGCATTTTGGTGAGATGAAAAACTTACCATATAGACACTCTTGAATTCCTATTTTATGGAGGTGACCTTCCATCCTTAGTTGATTAGTATCTTCAAACTATTGACACTTGTATTTTTGACTTTGCAATATTCCTTACATTGATTGAGTAGTATTATCAAGATCACTTATGAAGATTGATGTGCCATTATTATCCTTGACTATCAAATTCTTTAATTTTTTTTCTATCTGATCATTATTTTAGTAGTGTTGTTGAGGGAACTCATGCATATTTTTATCTTATTTATCTTGATTTTAGTGCATTTTCTTCATTTTCAACAATATGTCATATTTTTTACAAAAATTGTAGCTTCTCCATGCTTTAGTGGTGTTCTTTATGTTCTTGCACTTTTTAGGACATTGTTTTGGATGCTTCTTAGTCATTCATGTATTTCTCCCTTATGGAGAGGATATTTTCCTTTGAGGTTTCCTCTCTTTTTCGGCTATAAGAGCTCTTTTTTATTTGTTCATGGGTACCTCATTAGGCCAAATTTTTGGGATCAATATTTTTCATTTTATGCATTCATCATTTGAATATTTTTGCTACTCCCTAAGTTTCTCTTAAGGGGGGTTGTTAGAGTAAAAGGTTTTTTACCTAATTAATTGTTTAATTACTTAGGTCCCTTTTCACTCTAGCTACTTAAGCTTACTTAGGTCATGTTCTTTTTTATGTCTCAAGTCATAGGATGAGGACACATGTCATGGTCTCATTTTATCCTCACCTAGGTTTTCTCTAGGGTTGATTTTTCACTATTAATTCTTTCTTTTATAAGAATTATTTATTGTATTCACTTAGTTGTGAGGCTTGCACATTAATGATGATTCATGTTTTGGATCAATAGTTCTTGGCCTTCATATATGTACTTTTTATCTCTTTGTGTGGTAGGTGCTTTATTGTAGGTGATCCTTGTTGGAAAATAATGTCTCAACCTTACAATTACATAAGGTTTACTATTTATAGGTAAGCACAAGGGGCACATGGGGAGGGGGTACCCCCCGTGATGTGTTCAGGGGGATCATCACCTTGGCGAGGGGTCTGAGGGTCATGCACCCCGATGAGAGCTCAGGGTAATATCCCTGAAAGCCAAATTTTATGTATATTTTATTATTCTAAATTTGGACCATTCATCATTAGGTCCTAGACCTAACGGTAGCACGTGCCCCGGGGGCTCGAGGCAACACCCTCAAAAGCCAAATTTTATGTATATTTTATTATTCTAAATCTAGATCGTTCATCATTGGGTCTTAGATCTAATAGTAGATATTTTGCTGGCTTGAATTTCCCTAGAAGGAAACCCTATTTTATAAGGGCATTGCATTGCGGTTGTGTATTGTGATGTATTTTGAGAGTCTAATAGTAGTCATGTTACATCTGGATCTCTAGTTGGTGATACTCCTATGAGAAGCTTTCTCTACAAGTATATTGTAATATTTGTGATTTCTAAATAATATATTAGGCTACTTTTGGAGTGTGGGGTTTTTCTCTTGAAAGGGTTTTCCCCATGTAAATCACTGTGTTGTGGTATGCATGATATTTTATGTTTATTTTTGTTTAAGTTTTTGTAACTATTGAAAAGATCTATAAAAATTTGCATTATCCCACTCTCAAGATTAGTGTAGGAAGTTGTTCCACTACCTTAGCTTCCTTACAATCCTTATTCCTTGGGAGTTGTATGGTTGATGAATCAAATCCAACATAGTATTAGATCTCTATATTCATGACTCTCTATTTATTTTTTAAGAGATTTAGACCTGGGTGAAAAATAGATCCTCCTAGAGTAAAATAAGCTTCATTTTTATGCTTAGAAGGCCCAAAAACTCCTATTTTCATATAAGAAATGCTAGGGTTTGGTGACACACAAATTTTAGGATTTTTTTGGCATGTCAATAGGTAGCCATTATATTAGTTTGTACGGCCATAAAAATCCATATGATGGTATGACCACCATTATTACACCTTCAAAATTCATGCACAATTCTTAGAAAATACATTTTTTTTTGTTTTAATGCCTTTGTGGTTGTCATTATTACATAGTATGACTCTTTTAAAGAAAACATTTTTTTTGTTTTTGAAAAATATATTATTAAAACATATAAATCTTTAAAAAAAATTATGTTATAGTATTGAAGGTACTATCCTTGTAGGGGCACAATACCCTCAAGCCCTGCCCTTAAAGTGGGTGAAATACCTTAGGGTCGTCTCTTTATAGGGGTGCGGGTTTTAACCTCCCCATTTCCTTCATTTTTTTGAAAGACATTTTTTAATAGTATTTTTTTAAAATAAAATATTTTGAAAACCTACCATTTCATTTTTTGGAGGAATTTTTTAGTAGAGGGATTTATTTCCCTGGTTACCTCTATTTTTAATAGTATCCCTCTAGATTTGGAAATAGTTTGGCCAAATTTGGTAGCAACATTAGGAGGCATTTCTTGTCCCCTTCATGTATGGAGTTTTTTCTTCGACACTTAAAATTTGGAGATCTTGCTATTGCTCATTTAGGATCCTTTCTTAAAGTTTTTTTTTTAAATGGGGTCAAATTTCATGCTATTTGTGATGGTGCAAATAATTTTTAGTTTTGGTTTTTTTAAAAAAAAATTATAATTTTTTGTATCAATCTAGCTGTGAAATTCTCATTTTGGGAGCTTTAAAGGGCCATAAATTTTACATGTGAACTCCTTTTTGGGTTAATTTTTTTAAAATTATATATTTTTATGCATAATTTATAGTGATTCCTTCTATTTCCTTTATATTATATCAACTTTGTATTTCCAACATGTGGTCCTTTTAGGATATTGCAGGCATCTCTTGGATGCACTCTTTCATTTGTAGACACACTAAGATAAAGTGACACTCTTGTGTATACTTTTTATGGATTTAGCACATCATATTGTGTCATATTTTTTACTCACACTATCTTATAAAGTGCTATGGGGATTTTGTTATGTGTTCCTTCTTGTTTGGAACCACAATTGTGTCTACCTTCATGTCTATGTGTCTTGGTTTGCACGCTCTTTTTCAATTATAGGTACTCTCTTGTGCATGTTCAAATATTTGTTTTCTCATTTTATGCACTACATAGTGAGATAGTTTATTATTTTCTCGTAGTTGGGCTTGTCATTCCTCTCCCTTGTCAACATTATGGGGCTTTTCCTACTATTGGTGTTATGCTTCCTTGGTTTTATTTTAGATAGAACTATGTATCTGGTTTTTATTCTTATGTACTAGGTGGATGCAATGGTTGATTACCCATGCATTTAACTAAGATAGAACACTTACCATATAAACACTCTTGTATTTTTGTTTTATGGAGATGACCTTCCATCCTCGATTGATTAATATATTTAGACTATTGGCACCTATATTTTTTACTTTGTAGTATTCCTTGCATTGATTGAGTAGTGTAATTAGGTCACTCATGAACATTGATGTGCTATTTATATCTTCAACTATCAATTTTTTTCCTTTGTTTTCCATTTGTTCATGTTTGCATGGAGGTTCTTCATTTTTAGCACTGCATCAATCATTTTTTGACAATTGTTTGCAACTTAGTCATGCTTCAGTGGTATTATTCATGTTCCTACAATTTTTAGGATATTATTTTGGAGGATTCCTATTCCTTCATGTCTTTCTCTCTTTGGGAGAGGATTTTTCCCATGAAAATTTCTCCTGGTTCTGTGCAAGATCATGGGGGTCCAAAAAGTGGCGATGTGAAAAAAATGTGTTTTTAACACACCCAAAAACGTGAAATTCACGCCTTTGACTTTTTGCAAGGCCAAGTACAATATCCATTTTAAAATGGATATCTGATGCCCCTAAATGGAAATATCTGATTTTAGTTTAGGTTAGAATTTTTAATTTCCATCAATTATTACGAATGAATTTTTTTATTTGATATTATAATAATTTTTGAATATATTTATCATATATACATTAAATTAAAAAATTATACCAATGTTTGTTAATTAATATTATGTCCATATTCTATTAAATATAATATTAAATTTATTATATTTTTATGATTGCATTTATATTATAATATATAATATATATATAATAATGTAATATATAGCTATTATATTGGTTTCTTAGCAAAGATAATATAATATAATATAATATAATATATACTATATTATAATATAGTATATTATATTATTATATAATATATATTATATAATATATATTTTGTATTATACATTTAAAAAACTAATGACCATATTAAAAATATAAAGCGAGAGAATGAATATCACATTTATGCGAATATTTGTTTCCTATATAGAATTAAAAAAATAAATTGAGGCTCATATTATATGATATTACATTATTATATAATAATATATCAATATTATAAAATATTATAATATATATTATATTATATATAATAATATAATATAATATATATTATATATTATATTTGTATATTATACATTTAAAAAAATCGCCGCCAATTGGAATGATATATTAAAAAAACTATAAATCAGGAAACGAATATCTATTTCTTGTGTTATAAATTAAAAAAGAAAAAGTCGAGAGCTCATTTTAGCTCTTTGTGGGCGGGTTTTTTTTGTTTGCAATTCGGATCTCTGTTCACCAGAGATCATTTTACTCAAAATCTATCAAATTTCAAAGGTATGTTTGGATTTTTTTAGTGTTATTCAATTTATATTCTTTTTAATGATTTAGTCAAAAATAGGGTAAATTTGATAGATTTTTTATTGCATTAAAATCATTGTTAATTTTGAATTTTTTTATCAATTAACAGGTTTAAAATGGATCAATATGAAAACCCTAACCTTGCACAAGATGGAAACCCTCCAAATCCTTCTTCACCACAACCATTGTTTCCAAACCAAAACGTGCCAACAATACATGAATCTATTCATAGAAATTTAGATCAATTGAGAAATGTATGTCGAATCTATGAGACACTCAATGAGCCATTAGACATGAAAAACACTTTGGAAACAATCATTTCAAATGTTGAAACTTTGGCAACTCAACACAATAGATTTGCATAGTGGTGAGAGGAACAAAGACAATTTTATGCCGATGGGTTATCATATGATGAGGTGAAGGCACTTGATATTGAGAAAACCCAATTAGCCTAGTTATTCATCAATCACATAACATGATAGCCTGTTAATAAGCGAAAACCAAAATTCTCAATTAAATGGTGCACCCATAGAGGCATATTAGATAATTTTTGGAGATGTTGGTGGATAGTTTTTGATAAACCATCCAACAACAATCTTGATGTCCCTTAGTATTTTCTCCAAAAATTATATGTTGAGTTTGTGCTAGGGAAACATGTCAATTACTTTGACATGTGATATTTTCAAGGTGTTGGTAGAGGGATGCCACAGGATAGACCTAGAGCATGCTGAGTCACCCCAATTCATCCTGCTCTACCTATTGCTGCCCTGAATCCACTACCTTACCCTGAGATTGCTTTAGATTTAGGGACTTTCAGCATTTATGCCTTACGTTCGTTGAGTGATCATTTGTTCATGCAGAGCCATCATGTTGCCCAGCCATTTGATGATGCAACCCATCACAATGGTGTTGCAACTGATACATCTCAACATGATGGTGGTGCACCTGGTACATCAGCTCCCACTGGTACACCATCATTAACTCCCACTAGTACACCATCCTTTTTGGGGAATATTCGTGTGCCTCATCATTGCATGACGTGCAACAATTTATGTTTGGGACCTCTCTAATGGTCCATTGAGGCCTCCATAGACACATCCAACTATGAGGTTCATGATATGTATATGTAGGAGTTGATAGAGCATGGAGTAGACCATTTGTAGGAGAGACATTGACTGCCAGGGATGATATGGGAGGACCGGTAAGACTTAAAGTAATTTCATAGTTTTTTTTATGTAAATTCTTTCATATTTTATGAGAGATATTTGTACTAATATGTGTTTATGTGCTGGAATTTTTAGCAATTGTTGATAGAGGAGTAGATGTCGCAAGTGCAGGAGGCTACGCATACTACCATTTCATTTTCCCTAGAGAATCAATATATGGTAAATTATTTAAATTTTTATTTTAGATGTTAATTTTTGAAATCTATTATGTTTAAATACATGTACTGCATATATTGATAGTCTAATGTAAACTTTCCTTTTTATGTAGCAACCTGGTTCTTATACAACCTTGTTGATTGGGTCTGACACATTGGATGAAGTTGCACAACAAGTATATTTTTTTTATTCTCGACATTATAATTATATGTGCATGTGCATTCAAATTGTGTTACATTCTTGTCATTTTTTTATAGGAAACCATCTTAGCCGATTCATCCACTATGAGCCCATCTAGTGTCGTAGAATCATAGCAGGTATGTGTTTATTTTATATTGTAGATATTTACATTTAATAGGAGTAGATATGTGTCTAGTAGATATGATTATTTGTCAACAATTATATGTTAATTTGTATCATCTTTATTTTATCTACTATAGTCCTCTGCTCGACTCAGTACTGTGATGAGTGGGAGACCATTACTTTATATGAGGACTCCCGATCCTCCTAAGGGACAATCATATGCAGACCATCTTGCAGAAAAGAGAGCAAGAATTGAGGTAAAAAAGAATTGCATTATTGATGTAGTATAGTACATGTATATTGCTTTTGATGTTAAATTCGTAATTTATAAATGATGGTATATAAGTTTCTATTTACTAGTCTATCTTGTCAACCATTCACATAATTAATCTAATTTGTGGTTTGAAATTTTGTTGTGCAGGAAACTTCAGAGCAACTAACTTCTTCGAGGAGGCTCGGTTTTGATGGTCCAACACAGGATTATGATATGATATAGATTGATATGTACTTAGGGTTTCATAGATCTTGAGATGGCATATATGCCACATTTTGTAAAATTTGTTCTAAGTAGGCATATGCCAAATTTGCATATGCACAAACACAATTATTCTACGATTTGATATATAAGAATTGATATTCAATCTAATTTGTTCCTTGTGTGCATGTCTTTCTACTTTGAATTTTCAAAATGAAATTATTGATGGTCAATACAACACAACAACATTAAAAAAAATATTACTATTTTATTTCTCCTAAAAAAGAAAGATAACATGTAGCCATCTAATACCCAAGGTCCTAGTAGTTGGTTCTCAACTGTGTTGATATCACTCAGAGGTCAATGTAACTGTAATTCGCAAGGGGCCTTTGCTAGTAACAAGGAACAAAATTGAATGAATTCAACTAATCTACGTTTGGGGGGTTTTAAATAAAGATAAAAAGATGGCTAAGAGCTTTAAAATAGAAGAACATGAACAAAAGTTCTTAATATCCAGACAGGTATATCAATAATGAGTGTTCATTCACCTAACCACAACCACAGTGAGATACAATCCATAGAATAAACCATACAACTACATACATCCATAGTGCTAATTCAATACCATCACTATTCACTAAACTTTACTTCAAAATAGATCATTCACTCATCATTAAACACATATCAAATAGATATAACAATAACTTCATTCATAGATAATCCAATGAGATAATCATGAATCCAGATTCCTCTATTGATTCTCATCAAATAAAAAACATTTAGGCACAACAAATCACTGGTATATGGATTGATCATGCATCATTAACCTTATTAGATAGGTCCAAACTTGATAACATAAAAACTTGTATAAAACTGTGAATAAAAAACTGCATCTAAGTTCAACTAAACTTTCTTAAAAGTATCTCTACTAACAACAATGAAATCCTAGAACTAATCACTATTCACTATCATCAAGTGGCTGATCTTCCTTTAATTAGCTGACCTTTACAAAATGGAACCAAAAAATACATATAGACATTGCAATGCATAAGTTCCTCCCAATCAAAACACAGATCCAAAAATAAAGGAATCAGAACTGAACGAAGAACTAGACTGCTAATCCTGAGTTAGAAGGCTAGAGTACAATGTTGCACAAATTCTAACATCCAAAGAAGAAGGTGGAACTGAGGAAGGAAACTAGAGTAGAGTCCACATCAAAACCCTGCAAAAGAGGAGAGAAGGAAACATTGGGTCCAATGAAGAGAGCCAAATCACTTTTGTGTTGCATGCTCAAGGACATATTCATCATAGTTGTCAAAAACTTTTTGCAGAGTACCCGAATCAGGTCCATCCAAACAATCCTCTTCAAATTTGATCCTCCTTAATTTGGCTGAAACCAACTTTTGTACCTCCTTCAACTTGATCAATTCTCTTTTAGCAGCCTTTGCTTCTTCCCTTATATCCATAAATCAATCTAATAGTAGATCCTCCCCATCATCTCCCTTTTGTATTATGTCTTCAAATCTACCCCTCCATCTCTCCCTCATCTTATCTAAAGAAAGGCATTCCCTAACTGAGGTATCTATATTGATTAGAATGGTCACAATTACCTCTAATTCATCAATCTATTGTTTCAAATCCTTATTCATCTCTTGAACTTCATCTTGATGCACATGAATAGCCTTGGATTTATACCTTATTATACTCACAGTTTTCTCAACAAAATCTATATTATCCTCCTCAAGAATTGAATGTTCAAAAAAAGTTGACTTAGGTACTTTACCAATGTCCTCAAGCTTTTTAACATATTCTTTATATTCCTCATCCTACTTATCTAGATCTTTGGTAAGTTGATCTAGATCCCTTGCCAACTCAAGAGTTTCCTTGTGAATCTTAAAACTATAAGCAAGAACATCATAAACCTCTTTATTGAGCTTATCCAACCATCTCTCTAGCATTCCCACCTTGCTCTTCATCTGAACCAAATCATCTGCCTCCTCCTTTGTTAATAGGATTGCAGATTCAGGGGCAACAACCTATTGAGAGATTGGAGTTGAAACATCTTTCAGAAACCTATGTAATTGATCTAATTGAGCCTTAAACTCATCCTTATTTTTCTTATCCTTGATCATCTAGGACTTGGTAGAGGAATCCACAATATCAATTAAGTTCATTTGTTGATTCCTTGTAGGCCTTCCCAAATTCACTGTACCCAATTGATAATCAATCATCTACATATCTTCCTGGTTCTTATCCACCATGGGTATTGCACATTCAATAATAATCTCCCCTATATCAGTAAGCTTGGTGGAGTGAAGAACCCTGGCCTTCTTCTTAGGTCTATCCTTCTCAATTTCTTTCATCATCTCCTCCCAATTGAGAGGTTGTGGTTGAACTATTTGCTTCCTTTCTAAGTCAAGCTTCAACCAGGTAGGAGCAACATGAGTAGTAGCTACTTGATCCAAAGAAGAAGTAGCATTAGTGGAAGAAAAAGGTTGTAATATTTTATTTTGAGGTTGAGAGTCAACCCCTTGCACATTTTTCTACTCACTTTGTGCCCTCTCTTGTGCCAGCTTCTCAGTCTCTTCCTTATCTTTCTACTCCTGCAGTTTCTTGGCCTCTAGCTCTTGCTTCAAATGTTCTTCTAACTTTCTTTCCTCTAACATCTGATCTCATTTCCTTTTCAGCTCCTCAACATAGTCCCAAGCTTCCTTGGACTCCTTCTCATACTCAACAATCTCAACAGCCTCTTTCTCTCTTCCCAAACGTTCTTGTTCTTCTCTCTTCTTAAGAGCCTCTTCTTGTGCCTTGAATTTTTCCTCAAGAGCTTCCTTTTCCCTTCTTTGAGCAGCTTTCTCCTCCTCAACATCATGAATTTTATGTTGCAAAATCAATTTATCTCTTTCTTCCTTCATCTTGAGCTCTTACTCCTTTTTTTTCTGCTATTGAGCCAATTCATTAGCCTTAACTTGAGCCTCCAATTCTTGTTGCTTGGCTAATAACATAGCCTATGCTTTAGCATCTTCTTTTTTTTGTTTAGCTAATGCCTCAACTTGTGCCTTGGCATCAAATTCCCTTTTAGCATCTTCAAAGAGCTTCCATTGGTCCTTGTCTCTCAATATATGCTCGGTCCCTGCATCATCTGTTACATAAAGAGATGCTACTACATGAGCCTCCTCATCAGATAGAGTATTTTCAAAATCAGTAGTAATATCATGTATTTCAATTCCTAACTCCATTTCCTTTAGGATCTCAAATTCCTTGTGAAGAGTTCCCTTTGGGGATTCTTGACCCGGTTGTTGTGTAGTAGAGGGTTGAGCAGATCTCTCTCCTACAAAAGATGTGGAAGCACCAAATTGTGTAATTGTCTCATCTTCTTGCATCTCTGGGAGGTCTTGGGCAACCACCTCCTCTTCTTCATTAGAGGGCATAAATTCCAATGGTTCCTTTGGGACATTCTTCTCTTTGTCCTTTTGTATTATGTGGTTCCAACAACCTTTCTCTTCTTGGATGGTTGAGCCTCAGGCTGGTTAACCCTCAAATTGACCCAGTGCACACTTCTTTCCAAGACTGGTTTGGCAATCTGCTTTATATATATAGACTCTTCCATATTCCAATCTACTGGATCAAGACTTTTAGTGCCTATGTTCTCAGCCTCATATTGAGGATCCAAAGTTACCCCATCATCAGATAAAGTCTTTGGGATGTCTTCCCTAATCCCATACTCAACCATGAGTTGGATTGGAAATCTTTCATAATTTCTCCTTTGGAGATCATAATAATCTTGTAAATCCATCCAAAAGTCCTCCAACAGATTGAAATGCTTATCAAATAGACTAGGAAGCAAAGCTTGAATCTTGTGCCCAGGGTTATAATGCTTCCTAGAAGTTCACAAGCCCAATTTCAGATAAACGAATTCATCACAAATAGCCTTAGCTTCCACAATGTGTGGAAAACTAAACTCACCCAACTTCATTGGAAACTTGTGGCAACTAGTCTTCTGCTTGGTGCCAAATTTGAAATTAATCGCCAAAGCCTAATATATAAACTTCATTAAAATAATTCTATTGCCACAACACCTAGGAAGCAA
>VDFB02380683.1:0-17219 GCA_007258455.2 Sequoia sempervirens
ATTTCCTAAGATCTATTGAAGATGCCGAAGATATTCTTGAAAGGCGGTGTTTTGCTGTTGATGGTATAGATGCACCGAACCGGGACACAATCTCAGACTTCCTAGCGGATGTGATCGAGCTTTAAAGCAGCTTTCTTCTAGAAGCTTTCTTTCCCGCTTTCTTTCTATTCTTGGAATCATCCTTATCCATTCTTTGAGGATAGAAAGAAGATAAGATGTAATAGTTGGCGTTTCCCGCTTTTTCTGCTTTTTAGGGTTTTTAGTTGTTATCTTGTTTCTAGATTTAGTAATAAAGCTTGCTTGCTGAGCAAGCCCTAGATTGTGAAAGCAAGGAGATTTTAGGGTTCCCTACTCCTCTGCTTCTCTATAAATAAGAGCCTTTGCTCATTTATTTTCTTTAACGGTTATTGTCATAGCAAATTGCGAGCCCCAATTGCAGCAAGTTGTTATTCCGCCTCAATTTAGTTAGGGAACCCAGGCTATGAGAACGTTCGAAATTATTGTGCCTTCTATTTGTTGCTCAAGTATTGTTCATTTGTATTGTGATAAGCAAATTGTTGAGCCTCTTTAGCCAACAAGGAGTTAGTGATTTCGTTGTTTTCTATTGTGTTAAGAATAAGTTTGCAAGCCTCCTTAGCTGCAATTTCTTATTCAAGGCATGTTAGAAGGGAGTTTTGTTTTAGAGATTTGAGTAATAAAATCATGAGCCTCTTTTGCCTTGATCTAAAATCTCAGATTTCCGTTATCTATGTTATGCTTTCATGATCTTTATTTCAGCTAACAGTGAAGTGTGTAGGTGTTTGTTGAGAGAGAGATTGTTAAAGTAATTTTGTCAGAAAATCTGCCTTGTTAATTTCTAACTTCTCTTGCTCTGCTATTACTTGAGAGGTTAGGAACGTCTTTAGTCTAAGTTAGTCGTAGTTGAACTTCTTATCAGAAAATCTCAGCTGCGGCGTTTGTGTTTAAAAAACCTTGTGCTCTAAGCTGATCCAAAAAGATAGGCAACTTAGTTTTAGTCTACTTTCTTTCAAACACCATCAGCAAGAGGGAGCTTCCCCTCCTAATTTGAAGAGCAGTTTATCTGTGCATAGCTGTCCGTTTTCAAATCCGCATTCCAGAGGTGCGAATTTAAACGCCAACATGTTGTCAGACGAGTGGGCGAGGTTGCTTATGAGTTGGACTTGCCAGCTGATAGCAAGGTCCATAATGTATTTCACGTTTCTCGCCTGAAAAAGGCATTGGGTCAGCATGTTATACCCTCTCCAGTTTTGCCTCCCCTTGATGATGAAGGGAAACTGATACTAGTACCTGAGGCCATCCTTGATATGAGAGAGAGACACCTTCGGAGGCGTGTGATCAGGGAATATCTGGTCAAGTGGAGAGATTTGCCAGTTGAGGATGCTACATGGGAGCCAGAGGGAGATTTTTACAAAGATCTCAGAAGCTGAGATTGCTTGAGGACAAGCAATTTCGTGGAGGGCGGATCATGTCCCTTATCCTAGTCATGATGTACCAGACGAGGTTAGCTCTTATCATTCGGATCCTCAGAGACAGAGTGTTCTAGGATCTTGCTCGCTGATTGGTTAGTCTAATTGCAAGCAGGTCGATTGGGCCTCGCTAATCTTCCAGGAGCTTTTCAGAGAACTTTCTATTTTTAGAAAGTTAGGTCAGACGGAAGCTGCTATTTCGGGCAGGGCACCTGGTGCAGTCATTCAGCTCAGATTCGACCCAGTTCAGTAGTTGATTGATTTGACGGAGAAATAAGGAGTAATTACTGAGTTATTAAATATTTAATAATTTGACTTTATAATAAAGTCACTTTATTGAAATATTAAAATATTTAATTATTTGGCTAAGTTATTAAGTATTTAATTATACTTTATATTATATTATTAAAATGTGACTTAATGAGTATTTAATGCTCATTAAAAGTGGACGCCAATAATTAAATCATTTCTCCTAAAGTCCAAAAGTGAAAATTAAATCATTTATTTAAATGATTATTTTAATGGAGAATTAGGTCGAACTTTTCAAAGGAGAATATATTGTTCTTCCCAAGGCAAAATCGAACTATCATGTTATTATTCAATTTTGTCTACTGGCATCTGAGCTTTGGAGTTTGCAAACCCTAGGGTTTCTGGCAAACGGACGTTTCTGGAGAACGAGAACTCTTCAGAGATCAGGCATACTGAGGCTGCGAGATACCAGCTGAAGATTGCACTTGGTGATTTCATCCAGAAGTCACAGATTGAGCATAATCATTTAATCAGACAGAGATTCATCAGTGTTCAGCAGAGATATTTACCTTCCATCAGAGGCGACTTCATCCATTTCCATTCATCTGAGCTCTGGCACGAATTTCAAGAAACCGTACTTTTCATTAATTGTTGTACTTGGCCGTACCAGCAAGGCCGTACTTCTTTGTTGCTGAAGGAACGCCTTTCATCTTCAGTTTCTGGCAAGTGGGATATGGACGCAGTGATTACTGGAGACCTTTGCATTGGGATTTGAGCTCGAGATTCCTTCCATTATTTCTGGCCGTACTCTTTCCTATCTGCTGCAGCCGCCATTCAAAAAAACCAGGTTTCCTGTTAAATTTTCAAATCTTGCTTTCCTTGTTCAGATTTTCGCATTGTAATAGCTCAAATAAAGTAATATATAAGTGCGCCTATGCTTCATGAGCAAGATCTGAGTCCCTCTGTGCATTTTAGATTTATTTAGAATTTTCTTTCAATTTCTTTGAAAAAATCGCAATTTTATTATTTGCCTGAAAACTTCATAAAATACCAAAAAACCAAAAAACTTCAAAAACGACACAAAAACAGTTAGGGTTTCATTCAGAGAACCACCAGGGTTCTGACATTGGCCCAGAGATGATGGAGAAAATTCTTTGGACTTGTTCTTTTAAATTTTTTGGCTGCAAGTGTTTCTTTCGAACAATATCTCTGTCAAGCATATCTGCAGCCATCTAGTAAATCTTACTCTGAATCTCCTTTGCCTGCTCTTCAATTTTGGCGCCATCTTGCTTTACCTTTTCCAAGACTTCTCCCCGTGAAATCAATGCATAGTACCAACTGCTGAAATCATATGCAGCTCCAGCTTCAATAATCCTGTCATCAATCAACCTCTGCTTCGAGATGCCCTTTAACTCTCAAAGATATGGGATAATTTTACTTTGACTATCTTGGAGGCCATCCCATGCTTCCGCTAAGTTTGTAACTCGTGATAGCAGAAAGGAAGTTTGCTCATACACATATGCCAACTTCTCTGCAAATGCCATTGCCTCATCTTTCTTTCCAGCCATCCAGTCTTTAGCTTCTCTGGCTGTAGCCAACTCCTCTTCAAAATTTCTAACCAGTTCTGTTGATGTGATTTTTGTGACCGCACCAATCAGCAAAACGAAGTTGTCCGAAGGCTACTCCATTCTCTCTTGATCAAAGTATTCCGTGTGCTAAGATTGCAAGAAAGTTCGCACGTTCAACTCCAAGGTTCCGAAATACTTGGAATACCCTCAGTTGGTTTGATGTGAATTGTTATTTTCACGAGGGGACTTACACAATTGTTCAAAAGGTCTTGCAGTTGACAACAGATTGATGATTTGAAGGGGATTTTGTATGATTTGGCGTTGAGTTATGAATTTTCCTAAAACTAACCGGGAATGTGTAGAATGTAAATAAGTGTAAGGGCCTAAGAAGTTTATGTTCTATTCTAAGACGGGACATGGGATCAATCTCAACAAGCTTCAACCAAACTCTGTTTCACCTCACGCTGGACAGCTTACACAAAGTAGGTGCACTCTTCAAGGGAATAGTAAGAAATTTTCAAGTTACAACCCAACATCAAGATACCGTCAAAACGACGCATATCAAGGCATGAGCTACAACTAAAGTTAAGTTTATGAAATGCTCCAGTAGACCACACAAGGAAAACTTTCCGTCAGCAAGCCGCTAGTGGTATGGAATAAAATGAAGTTGCCTTGATCAATGCCACAAATCCACAACTACTATCTACTTGCATGAAATGAAATGCTACTCTTAAACTACTTTACGCTACTTGGAGTCGAAGGGATGAAAAAACCTTGCTAGCTATCCATAACAAAGACGAATTTCACCATCAATGAAAAGATCTTCTATTATGAAAGTGTTACACAACAATCTCAAAACTTTCCTTCTCCAAACTATGCTAAGCTATCAAATTATCTCTCTAAAAAAATGTCTACTCTCTGGTGTCTCCTCTAATCTGATCTCTATTCTAATGAATTACAAATGAGGGGGACTCCCCCTTTTATAGATGGCCTAGTCCAATGGACGGCTCAGATTACAATCAAAAGAATGGCTAAGATTAAGCCACCTCAGCCCTAACCTTAAAAACTGCCAGAATGGGGAGTGGTACATTAAATGAATCAAAGATTCCCACTCACTCCCAAAATAGTAAAGGCAATTAATGCCCACAATTAGTCTTCTAGAAGACCATCATCCAAAAGTGCATTCCCATTCTCCTTCTCCTGGCTGCAAACTCAATGAACCTGGCAAGTATAGCCTCAACCTCCTGAACTAAAATAGGTGGAATGCAATCAAGCTGAAACTCTAACACCGTGATTGACTATTCATGTCGTGCACAAGATTTTCTCCAAGCGGCTAAGGAATCCTGCATGCTCTGAATCAAGTTGGAGAAAGTAGAAGTGTTTTCAAAGTCACCTTGTACAAAGGTCTTCACCTCTGAGAAGAAAGGCACTAGCCTACCCCTCAAATTATCAGTAGTCACCTCATTGGGATTCAGGCGTCTAGCAAATATTGCCTCCAAAGTATTCTGGACCCCATCAATGATGTTTGTCATTGCCTTCCGAACTCTAGCTGAATCCGCCTGTGCTGCGTCAAAGAAACCACGCCCTGTGACTACTGAAGAGTACCATCTAAAAAAGTCGTATCTATCATTCTCCTGAATGACCCCTCCATCAATCAGCATCTGCAAAGGAACATGCCTCAATGCCTTCAGACGCTGAATAACTTTGCTCTGATAAACAAAAGCATCACCCCAGGCCTGATCAACTGCCTCCATCCGTGCCGAAATATTGGAAGCTTGTTGGAAAGCATGAGCAAGGTCTTCCGTAAACTTTTCTGTCTCGGCACGGACTCCTGTAACCCATTTGTCTGCTTCTTGTGCCATCTTCCCCAACTCCAACAAGCCACTGATTGACTCTCTAGGTATTTCAACTAGAAGTTTTATTGCTGGAATCTCCTGCCCACAAGGATGAGACAACTGCTGCATATATCCTATCAAAGCCTTATGCTCCCTTTTCAACTTTTTATACTTTCCTTCCTTTTTAAATAATCTGTCCTTGAGCGCCTAATAGGAATTATCACATTCTTCAACAATTTGTGCACCTGTGGGGCGTCCTAACTCCAAAGTTGTGACCACATAGTTCTCCTCAATCGCCTACCAATCACAATCAACCGTGGTACTGCCTATATGAAGGAAAAGTAGAGCCATCCTCATCAATATCTTTTGAAAATTGCGGTTTTCTTTTGTGGAGGTTGATCCCTGCTTAACAACTCTTCCATTTCAATCGCTGGATCAATTTCTTCACTGGGGCTCCTTCTCATCCTATCTCTGAGCCACTCAGGTACTGTATATTGTATATCAAATGGCTGTTGTTCTTGTGCCTCTACCTCACGGACTTGTTCAACTTCTATATCATTCTGGAGAGGCTCATCGTCCTCTAGTGGCTGAGTATCTCCCGAAACTATATCATCATCATCTAAAGCCGCCTCTAACTCATGCTGAAACTGAGGTCGTAGCAGTCCCCTCATCATCCTGCTAATCATCTCTAGTAGGTGCGTTGACACTCTGGCCAACCGACTCTCTCCGTGGTGGCTGATTTTCTTCTTGTACCACTTGCACCTGATTCAATGCATTTCTTTGATCAGCAAATAAAGAAACCTCTTGTATGCTTGGAGAACGTGTCTCCAATGGTGTGGGTGATTCAACTATAACTCTTGGAGGCTCCGGCTCTTGCTTCCCTTCGAGATTTTGGACCTCGTGTAATTTGTTTCTTCCTACTGGTGGTGGGTGTCTTGTGATCTCCCATCGAATTGTAAGTCAATGCAATCGACCTACTCTTCAATCTACTCACACACCTGTCAACCCATGCTCTGGTAAATGTCAAGACTGGAATAGAAAGTGTGTCCAAGTCAGCGATCTCTGGTTCTGACCAATCCGGGAGTGGAAGTGGAGTATCTCTCACTGCCTCATAATCTGGATGGACAACGTTCATGTCCTCATCCACCTGGTCTGGTACCGGAATGACTTCACACTCCCTAATCATGCCTATTGGCAACCCAGAGAACATTCTCTTCCTGACTACAGCCTCGTCTGATGCACCAGCCCAATAATCCTCAATGTTTGCCTTATGTTTAAATTCCTCTGACAGTACCCATCTGATATTGTTATGCGGATCATAGTGTTGTCTGCTGGTGTGATAGGAAAAATGAAAGAATTGAAGCTCACTTTCAGCTTCTCTAGCTGCCTGCAATGAAGGACACACTTCATCTGAATTGCCCATGACAATTGGGAAGTCAACACCTCCCCCCTTCTTTTTCTTTTGAATCTTATCGTAGGCAACCAATTGCCTAGATATCTCTAACATTAAAATTATGTTGGTTGGGTACTTAGGCAGTCTATATGGATATGAAGAAAAACCTTGCAGCCTGATGTAAGAAAACTTCGAAAACTGTATAAACCAGCACCCATACCTTTCAATCAATTCTTGAGCTTCCCTCAAGATCCTATGATGCATACGTTCCTGAAGTGTTCTCATGATATGCATGGTAAAAGCGTCGTTGACACGCTTGTAATGAGTAATACTTGTCAAGTGCAACTCCGGACAAGCCTCATGGATTTTGAACTGGTGAGAGCCACAACCAACAAGCTCCTTATGAAATTCCTCTGTATTTCGTCATACGAGCTAGCAGGTAAATAATGTAAGAGCCCATGTAAAAGGTCTTCATTCTTCTCAAACTCAGGAGCTGCTCATGCAAATTAACACTGATCATTGCAGCCCAGTTGACATACTCTTTTCCTTCCAGCACGAGGTTGATGTAGTAGAACATTCACGGCTCAAAAATAAATGCCTAAAGGCAGCCTCCAACTCTACTCAACATCATAATAAGATCACAATACTCCTGCTTCAAGTCATCTGATATAATTTGCCTTGGCAGCTTCGTACAAGAGGGCTTGGGGTTGCTCATCCAGCGAGTATTGATCGTCTTTGTACATCTCTCGAATGCAGAAGCATACATTCGTTCAACTCGCTCCCTCGATTTGTAAATCATATTCCTGTGTGCTGGAATCCCAAAAGCCTCGCCAATAGCTGCAGGAGTGAGGTTGGTGAGCACTTGACCATCTGGTGACATAATTGATCTGTGATCCTTCTCATAGCAGTTGACGCACTCCATCATCAGCTCCGAGCACTGAATAGCTGGTGGGAAACCAGCAGCAGCATATAATCCACTTCGAATGATGTTGTGTGAAGTGGCTGAAGGTTGATGATTACCAATCCCAAGCATTCTGTTCTTGAAAGTCTCCAAGTTGAAAGAGCCCAAATTCGTGTTAGCAAGCTTGGCCAACTTCGAAGTGAACTTTGACTCTGGCATGAAAGGCTTGCTCAACTTCTTGATAACAGCTTGCCTGGATGCACCATTGTTGTCCTTGCCAGTTGTTCTTGCTTCAGCCATCCTCACTTCTCCTTCAACAAATTTCGAATTATCAATCACTTGGAAAGTCTCAGCAACTTCAATGAAACTTATCAAATTTCTTAGCCTTGACAAAATCGTCCACTTTACTTCAGCAATTGAACTATTTTAAATTCGTACTCTTCAACTTCAAATAACTTAGCAGATTTCTAAGCTACAGCAGCTTCAATACTTCAAGAAATCGGCCAACTTTAATCAGCACTTAGACTTTTGTAAATTTGCACTTCACACTCTCAGCAACTTAGCAAGTGCGCACTTCCTCAATAACATTCAGCTTCAGCAATAAACTCTTTCAAAAAAAAAAATTCTTCTATAGCTGCAACTCATTCACTCACTGCAACTTCAAACTTCACATTCAACTCAGCTTCACCCTCAGAGCAAATTTGAATTTCTTCAACTAGTGAGGAGAAATGGAAGACTTCTCAATTTTTATAGCAAAAATCAAATTCTAGAAGGAGCTAAGTTTAGCCAATGTATTAAATCTCCACTACTTCATCTTAAGAATTTGAATTTCCCTCTTCCAGTATTTGCAACACTTGTCATTCGACGCCTAGAATATTAATCTTCTAGAAGTTCAACTTTGACTGGCATATTTGGCATTTAATTCATTTTCGAAAAATATTCACTTTAAATTCATCTCTTAACACATTTTATTCACCAGCCGAAGCTCTGTCATTTAAATTTTAATTTTATTCACCTCTGACGCTCTGGAAAATTCATCCTGTGAAGAACTCAATCAAAATTATCTAGGCAATTCACTTCAAATTCGTTGTTTGGAAAATTTTATTTTGAAAGCGCCTCTTATCCAATTTGCCTTAGAAAATTTTAAATTTTCCCCTTAGGAAAATTCATAATTCGAGCACCGATTAAATTCTTCATCCTAAAGGCCTTAGCGAAATGCAAAAGACTTGGAAAATAACTTCTCGTCGAAAATCTTTAGTACCCAGAAGAGAATTTTCTTCAAAACTTGTCTAACTCATGGGTATACAACGAACGCGTTCATTTAATTTTCTTAAATTTTGAACCTTAGAAAAATAATTTTCGACCATTTTAATCCCATTCTTCATCTCTGTGAGTGCTTTGTTGCTCTGACTTGAAATTTTTTATCAATCCTGCAATGCCAACATCCTCTGACTTCACCACTGGCAAATTCATCCACGTCCAGGAAAATTTCATCATCCTCCATGTCTAGGCGTAATTTCCTAAGGAAGAAAATATTTTGCCTTAGAAAAAAAATTTAAATCATTTAGCATTTTGAAAATTTTTCCTTAGGAAATTTTTATTAACTCATTTAGAAAATTTTCCTTGAAAGCACATATCATGGAGAATATTTAACTTCAACGCCCAACGTGTTTTATTTTTCATCCCCCATAGGCTTAATATTCCCAACGCCTAACATATTATTCATCACCATACACACTTTAGGCGCATTTCACACTTGAAGGGGAATATTCAACTCCACCTTGGGTGCATTTAGCACTTGAAAGAGGATATTAACTACGCCAAAGTCACTTTATTTCACCACCTTTTACCTTGCTTGCCATGCTTCACCCCTAATATTACTCTTTACATGGCGCATTTGGCACTTGAAGAGGATGGGCGCATATTGCATGTAGAGGAGAATAAAGCTTTTTTTTTCCAACACCCCTTTGTGACCCTTTGACTTCCTTTCTTTTGTCTTTACATGCCCTTACTTGGGCACATTTGAACATGGGAGATGGATGAACATCTTGACTTCTTCTTTGAATCTTTGACCCCCCTCTTAAGATGGGCGCATTTGATGCCTCTAGGAGGATGGAAGTTATACTTAGAAAATATTTTGCATATCATCACCTTGAGGGCGCATTTGGCTATGTGTGGAGGATAAACATTTTCAACGCCAAGCTTTGACTCTAACCTTGGGCGCATTTCAACTTGCTAGAAGATGGGTGCATATGGCATGTAGAGGAGGACGAGTATCTTTGACTTTCTTTTGACTTTCTTCTTGAGCGCATTCTAGCATGTATGGTGGATGAAAGATTTTAACTTAGAAAATTTCCTCTATGTCTCTCATGGACGCATATGAGATAGTGTGAAGGATGGGCACATATGGAGGTAAGGGGTGGATACTTTATGCCTTAGAAAAATTTTGAACACCTTCCTAGAGTGGGCGCATTTTGCCTAGGGAAGAGGATGAAAGTTGTGCCTTAGAATTTTTTATGCTTCTACATCCTTCCCTGGGCGCATATTGAGGTAGCAGGAAGATTTTCTCAGACTTGAAGATTTCAAACACTTCCATTCTTCTTGAGGGCGCATATTCATGGTGGTACTGGATAAAGCATCTTACTTAGCCATTTTTCTTTTGTCTTCGCCAACTTTTCCATGCCTTACTATAAATAGTAAGTCCTTTAATGTTCATATCTCAGAAGCTCAGATTGCTTTGAAATTTTAAACACTGGATCTTCATGATTCTGTCAGCCTGTTGACACTGCTATTCTGAGTTGGCCTACTATTTTTAGCCCATTTCTGAATGTGGTTTGCTATTTATAGTAACTGCTTGTTTTTGATACCTCCACAACTCCGATTGACTTGAAATTCGAATGATGTGCTCCTCACCACGTGACTTTCCTGCTGGCATCGGCGCCTGTTGATAACTTGCTATTTTTAGCCTGCTTCTGAAATGACTTACCATAAATAGTAAGTGCTCCATTTGCTCTCAAATTTTACCAGCGGATAGCTTGGAAGATGTTGATCGCGGTGGTATACACCAGTTTTTGAAAATTCTGACTTTTTACCCCTCTTTTTTGGGTCCCGAAGCTGGAAACCCTAATTTGTCCTGCATGCATATCAAAAGATCTCCATTTGTTCTCGTTTCTGTTGCATTGCGATCAGTTTGTGATTCTGAAGTGTTAGGAAGCAGCTGCCGGGATGCATCTGCTAAAAATAGTAACTTGTTGAAGGAGTGATTATCTCTGTTTGCATGTCATATCACTACGAAGCTCTCGAAAAACCCAGAAGAAATATACAGACATGCAAAGAAAACCCTGACATGCAAACCCTAAAAATAGCCTCGGAAGACTGAACTCTAAAAGTTATCATCTCACTTTGCATGTTACACCATCGCGACGGTCTTTGAAAACCCAGAAGGAATCATCCGACATGCGCTGAAAAACTCTACATATAAACCCTGGAATCCACTCTGGAAGCTAATGCCAGTGAGCAGCTTGATGTGCTCTGAATGCAATGTGACTGTTAAAACTTCAAAAATGCTAAAGGAATGCCTAGAATTACACACTTACTAAAAATAGTAAGTTGTCAGAATCTGACGAAATTTCAGTGGAAATCTGTTGGAAGCGTACTGACACCAATGTTAATCTCAATTTTCAATTTATTTACTTTGTTTGACCCTAGATTGACTAGGCAAGTACAAACCCTAATTTTCAAACTTGGCCAAAATTTCACACGTTTAAGGCTCACAAACGGGCACGTCCCCAGAAAGACAGACGGCGGAAAAGAGACAGACAGCGAGAGAGAGAGAAAAACCAAAGCCAAAAGACCAAAATGGAGCAAAAATTAAGGGTCCCCATTTGAATGGGGCGATGTGTGAAAAGGTCACAACAAGTTCCTGTGAAGAGTTTGGAAGTGGAGGTGTTGATTGGTCACCTTGATTGAGTGGCCTAGTTAAATGCTAGATATACTCTTTTAGACGCTCAATCTCTCTTTTATACTCTCTTTTCTTTGCCACTTCCCTCTCCAGTCTAGACTTGATGGTGGCAACAGAATTATCCAAGTCCTCAACTTCTTGCCCTTTTGTCGTCGGATCCATATCAATAGTTGTGACGGCATATTCGTTCGGGGCAATCTCATCTTGGAATTTATCAACTGTAGGCACTGCTTCTGTACTGTGCGATTACCAGCCTCATCTCTTTATATGGCAAAAAATTTCTTGGCTTGCTTTCTTATGGCGGTTTGCTCTAGCCTAGCCAAGAAGTCTGCAGTGTCATCCTCTTCTGGTACCTCTATTGGTGCCTTCATCTTTAGTCTCTCTTTTAGCCAACCTGGGATAGTTGACTGTTCAATTCCATCTTCCTGTTGATCCTGGACATCCTGCATATCCTGAATTTCTTGCACATCTTGAATTTCTAGCATATCTTGAATCTCTTGCACAGATGGGTCTTCCTGGATTCCTTTGAGGGCGGAAATCATTCCCTCTTCAAATTTTCCATCCATAATGCCCATGTCATCGTCTGATTCCAGAATTTCCGTGCCTGTAAGAGAAGGCTGATCATCATCTTCCAATTGCATTGGCTCCACATCTCTAACTGGAGAAGGAATTCTGACTTGCTCCCAAGACTCTTCTTCCATGGCTAATATTTCATCTATATTTCTGGACATAGCCAAATGAAGGGGCCTGGATTTGTGCTTCTTTTGAGAGGGTCCTTCATCTACTGTTTTCTTCTTTGCAGAGTCATCAATCTCTTTCCTCTTTTTCAAGTTGGCAGCATTCGTTGGTCCATCTCCACGAGATGCACCGGCATTTGAGGAACAGGATTTTGTATCACCCATCAATTCATATGTGAATTGTACATTCCTTCGCCGCAAAACTTGTACTTGTTGGTCTATCCACCATTGGGAATATTTGAATACAGGCCGCATGAATGTTGCCAGGTCACCCAGTTCAGGCTCAGACCACCTTATAGGAGGAAGTGGCTCCCTTTCATCAAAGCCCGGCTGTATGTATACTCCATCATCATCCAACTGATCAGGTACTCGGAAGAGTTCTGTCGCCCTTATCATATTCAAAGGAAATCTTGACCACAGTCTTTTCCTCACATCATATTCATCAGCCGCATTGGCCCAAAAATCTTCTAAGTCTATTCGGCGCTTGTATTTCTCTTTGTCCACAGTTCCAATGTGATGGAGTGGATCAAAGTCATTCCTGGGCTTGTAGGATATGAACGGGTATTTTTGCATCTCTAGTCGAGCACTCTCTACTGCTTGCGCCGATGGACATGATTCTTCCAGATTGCCGATGAAAAACGGAAAAGTGACAGCTGCTTTCTGCTTTGGCCTTTGGATATTCTGATGTCTCCAATTGCCTTAGAACTTCCAACAAAACCATTTTGTTGGTAGGATAAATGGGCAGTCTGTACAAGCATCCTGTAAATTCTTGAATCCTAATGTAAGTAAATTTGGGATACTGGATGAACCAGGATCCATATCTGCCAATTAGACTTTTGGCCTCACGGGTGAGTCTCTGATGTGCTCCGCCTTGGAGAAGTCGAGTGATATACATAAGAAAAGCGTCATGTGCTCGTCTGAAGTGTGACATCTCCTTTAGTTGTAACTGCGGATAGCAATTGTAGGACTTGAACTCTCCTTCGCCGTTGCCAACTACACCTTTGCAAACCAAGCCACTATATTTGTAAGTCCTTGCAAGCAGGTATACAACATAAGAACTCATATGGAAGGTCTTGGTTTTCTCCAGGTTGACCAACTGCTCATGGAGACTGTCACTGATCATTCTAGACCAGTTAAACATCTTCATCTCGGAAATTATTTCATCAACGAAATAATACATCCAAGT
The DNA here is from genome assembly GCA_007258455.2 of Sequoia sempervirens. NCBI lineage: Eukaryota > Viridiplantae > Streptophyta > Pinopsida > Cupressales > Cupressaceae > Sequoia > Sequoia sempervirens. The sequence goes on from VDFB02380683.1 coordinate 13,318, forward strand.
TTCAAAAGGCGCACCCTGAGGATTGCCTACCATTCTATTTAGCAGCAAGACGATGTCTCCATATTTTTCTTTGAAATCTGTTCTGGCCAACTTCTTCGGCATCTTTTTGGCAGTAGGTCTGGGCTTCAGCAACCAGGACTTGTTTATATTTGATGCACAAAGGTCTTGCTGATCTTGGTAAAGTTTAAGTGCATCATCTTTGGTTCGAGAAGACGTCCAGTTGTAAGTTGGAATCCCAAAGGTTTCTTGTATGGCTGGCTCGGTCAAATATGTCAGGACTCTTCCATCAGGTGCTTCTATCTGTCTTTCCTGTGCATTATAATGCAATGCACACTCCACCATGAGCTTTGGACATTCTTTTGCTGGTGGAAATCAAGCTGCATGAACAATACTGTTGCGCATCATCCTTCTTGCAATTGGCATAGGCAAACATCCATCACTTCCGTACATTCTTTTCTTGAAATCATCGAAGTCAACGTGACCAAGGTTGGTGTCCACAAAGTTCTCCCATTTGGATTTGATCTTGGATTGCAGCTGCGCACCCTTACTGACAAACTTCATTTTTATTCTCTTGAAAATAAATCTGCAAGAAGATACAAAGAGAATATTTAAAATTTAAAATTTAAATTACTCAAAAAATATTCCAGCTAATTGACAAATTAAACTTCGTGAAGAATTGTGCTGGAAATGAAAGAATTAACAAAGTTTTCACGCCAAAATGAAGTAAAGAAAATAAATCTGCCTGGCTCTCTGGAAAAAAATCAAATGATCACGATCACAATGCTGGCTAGTATGAATTTGCTTCCTTCACTTTGCTTCAAACTTTCTCAACTCTCTTGCCTTAACCAAAATTTCTTCTCACCACTTTTCTTTCGAAAATTGAATGATTGCAAACTCAGAAGGGAATCCAATTATAAAGATGAGAAGTTCGACTCATTTAGCAAATTTCAATTGTTTCCATTAAATCAAGTCTGAACTTGGCTTGCACTCAGCTTCTGAATGGTAATTTTTATCTTCAACAACAGTCTCCGGGAAAGTTTCCAAATCAAGCACCAGTTCAGTGAAGTTCTTTTTATCTTTTTCCAATTTAGAGAAAAAAAGTTCAAATTTTATCTCTTTGGGTGTTGAAAAATAAAAATAAAAATAATTATTATTTTATGTGTCGTTTTCAACCCCTTTATTTTATGGCATTTATTTTTATCCAAGGCAAATTTGATTTTCATTTACATTTTCTTGCCATTGCCTTAGGCAAAAAAAAAATTCTTCCAATTTTATTTTGCCATAATTTTCCAACTTCCTAAGTCTCAGGCGAATTTTTCTTTAGACATGTGAATGCTTAGACTTAGGAAAAATTCTTTATTTTCTCTAAGTGTGGCAAATTTCTCAAGGTGCCAAGCATATCTTTTAATATTCCAATGTCCAAACTTAGGCAAAATTTTTATTTTTTCTTATTTCTTCTTGGTATGGCGAACTTCATTCATTGTCAAACCATGCATTTTATTCTAAGGCGGACTTAGCCTATAGTCTTGCCATTCAATTTTCACTTAGCCCATGTTCAATCTAGTTCACTTTTCCACATGGCGGACTTGCTAGTCATCCTTTCATTTTGCCAAGGCATGGGGCGGACTTGTCTAAGTGTTGAGCCATTTTAACTTAATGTCAAGGGCGGACTTTCCATCATGTTATGCCATCTTGGAGCGGACTTGGCATATGCTTAAGCCATTCTCTCATATGTTGGACGGACTTTTCCTTAGTCCATGCCATCTTCTTGGGGAGGACTTTGCTTATGTTCTTGCCATCTTACATTGCTAAGGGCGGACTTTAGTCATGTTTGTGCCATCTCCATTTATGGTGGGCGGACTTCATACTATGTCAAGCCATTTCATGTTCCTTTGCTGAGCGGACTTGCCACTTCTCCATGCCATGGCAAGGCAGACTTACCTCATGTTCATGCCATTGCTTCCTAGCTTGGGGCGGACTTGGCTTTACTTCATGCCATCCAGCATGGGCGGACTTGTCAAGGTTTTGTGCCATCATTTCTTCTCATGGCGGACTTGGCTGAAGCTTTGCTTTCTACTCTCCTTGCTGGTTAGACTTTCAGTCTTCCTTCAATGCCTCCATGAATCCCTACCTCCATACTTAGGCAAATTCACCATGATTTTCAGTCCTTTTCTCAGATTTTTTCCAGATTTTCAACATTTTTCTGTGATTTTTTGACTGATTTTTCCAGATTTTCATCATGGATTTCATAAATTTTTCAAATTAATTTTCTGTGATTTTTGTTGATTTTTTGGAACTTCTGAGTGGATTTTCGAAATTCGGGCACTTTCCAAATATAGGAACCTTGACAAAAATAGAATTTTTTCCAAAAATAGCAACTTTCTAAAAATAGCCCCTAAAAAATAGTAAGTCTAACTTGGGCTAAAAATGCCAAAAATGAAGTCCCTAAAAAATAGGGGGTCCGGAGGGGCAATCCCCAAAAAGTAGATGTCAAAATTGACTGAAACGACAGTCAATCTTAGTCCCTCGGGCCTCCTAAGCACTATGGTGATGTTTGGACAATGATCCAGGCTCAAATTCTTTCGCTTGACTCGGGTGGCCATTCAAAAACTCAAACCCTAAACCCCAAACGGAGACCAGACAAAACCGAGATGCAACGACAAAACCCTATAAGGCAAACTACTAGGGTCCCCATTTGCAATGGGGCAGTGTGAATTAGGTCACAACAGGTAGTTAGGTCTGACTATCAGGTCACAACAAAGAGTTTAAAGGGGAGGTCATTTTCTTTCTGCCAGCTCATATCAAAGCTTGTAAAGGGGGGAGTTTTTTCATTTTGGCATAACTTGCAAACTGTAAGTCGAATTTTCGATTGTGAATAATCAACAGAAAGCTCTTTTTGTTCCAAAGACTTTAGCGTCAAAACAATTTAAAAATTGTGTTTGTTTAACACATGTTTTGTCTCCTCATTTCAAACGAACAATTTAAATTTCTAAGTGCAAATTAGGCAAATAGCAGTAGTGTATCTTTTGTTTAGCTACTCAAATAGAGTATTGCTTTTGTGAAAGTAAATATCACTTGCCCATTTCATTGGAAACGATATCGCACTCAATTATAAAGTGCCATTATTTGTTCCATTGAAATTGTTATATGCACTAAAACATATAAAGTGCCAACTCAAGGGGGATCAAAATCATAATCAAGGGGGATTGTCTTAAGTTGTTCCTTTGAGTACTTCCACACTTCTATCCACATTTTCAATTGGGAGGATCTAATCACATTAAGAGGTGTATCATGAGTCATACCTTGTGTACTTCCATATTTCTCTTAATTATTTTCTTCCTAAAGAAAACCATCATTTGGAGATGAACAAAGCAATTTGTTGGCATGCATTGCAATCTCATCACTTGTTGCTACATCCAAATTCAGAGTTAGTTCCTTGAGAACTTCCAATAATTCCATGCCCCAAGATATTATCTTCCACATTGCAGATTTGGAAGACACCATTGAAGACACTAGTCTTCTTTTTTATGATAGTTCTTACTACATGAGTGAAATATACCGAGCCAATTTTTTTTTTATTTTTTGCAATGCAATTACAAACAACATGCACCCATTAGGGTTAGCAAATAACTAAACAATGCAGAATTCAACTCTAACCAAGAATGTACACCAGGATCCCGAGATGGGCAAGGTGTTAGCATGTGGTCAGAGGATCTCGATGCAATGCACAAACTGAAATAACCCTAACCAAAAATGTGTCCTACGTGGACAATCATATGGTCAGAGGATCTTATGCATTTCAGAACAAGCAACTCTAACCAAGAATGTGTCCAAGGTGGACAATCATATGGTCAGAGGATCCCTATCACTAATATTGCTAAAAGTAACTCAACACCAAGTAT
>VDFB02380684.1:0-23273 GCA_007258455.2 Sequoia sempervirens
TGAATAGGATATGTTTTGGTGAATTATACATGGAATGTCCACACCAATTATGGACCACATATGAATCATGTAGTGAGATGAAGCAAATCCTCTTCCGCATATGAACTCAAGTGAGAAAAAAAGCAAGTCCTCAACAAACAAGTGGCCTCAAACTATGAGAAGAAGTCCATCCTCTTTAGACATATAAATTCTAGTGAAAGAATGAGCTTGCAAGTCCTCTATATACATGTGGCCTCCAAATATCTCCTGAATCATCTTTGGAAAGCAAAGATGAAATCACATACAATCATTGACTAACTTGTGAACATAAAACCTCCTATCCAAGAAGTGAAGTAGTGCACCCATGTTCAATTAAAGAAATGTCCTCATGTACAAATATGGTGTACCCATCTCATCAAGTCCATGCTCAACAAATGGAAGCTGACTATCATCCCCCAAATCACAAGAGCCTCCAATGTCAAAGCATCCAAACCTAGAGTACTCAAGTGTGCATGATATCACAATATTTCCAGAATCATTCTCATCTACCTCGTAAGTTTCCATAGGCAAACTAGAAACTCTCTAATTGAAGCCTAGGTGTCTCTTCCACATATATATGCACCATAAGAGCATTAGAAGATTAAACAGCCTCAAGGCTCTCTCAACTAGAGTATTGATGGAAGTAATGATTGTCCTTGAATCAAGGAAATATATAGGGCTTGGCATCCTTGTCAAGCTTCCAATTGGCTATCGCCAAAAAGTCATTGCTAGTAAATTTTGTGCCTCAAACTGAGTGGATCACCTTTAGAGGACAACCAAATGATTGTTCAACAAGGGCTCGAAACTCTTTCAACTTCTAAAATGTCAAGCAAAACCCACATCTTCCTAGGGTGATCATCCACAAAGAGTTGAAAATATTGGGCAAAATTATGACTTGGCGCCCTTGGTCCACAAAGATCAATATGATCATCCACAAAGAGAACAATATTTTAGTAAACGGTGGATGGCCTATACAGCAACTACAAACAAATAAGGAGCAAGAGGACAACCTTGTCCCATTGATCTCTAAAGGGGAAAAGAATTAGTTACTTCACCACTAATAGAAATCTGATTAGAAGCACCTCTAAACAAAATACTCACCAATTAGTCACTGAAACCCAAGAGCTTTCAGCATTAGAGTCATGAATGGCCAGTCAATATGATCAAAGGCTTTTTCAAAATCCAACAAAAACATAGAAACATTCTACTTGGAGAACTTGGCCCAATTCATGCCTTCCCAACTTGATATGAAATATCCAATAATGGACCTACCCTTCACAAAACCAATTTGGGAGGGGGAGACCACCTTGGATAAAATCTTTTGAACTTTCAAAATAAAAAATTTATAGGAAACAATGAGGAGGGTAATTGGCCTCCACTTTTTCTTTTGGGCAGGATCCCCCTCTCTAGGAATCAACTTAATGATGCCTTTATTAATGTCACTACCAAGGGAGCCAACACCAACGACATCCTTATACACTTCAAGAAGTTTTGCGAATCCAGTCAATGTTAGCTTTATAAAATTCAACTGGAAACCCATCAGCCCCACAGACTTTATTAATTTCATATGACAAATGGCACTTTTGATCTCATCTAAGGATATTGGAGAATCAAGAATAACAGCATCATTTGTAGCCAATTTGCAGGGCACAACTTTGGAGATCAGACTCCTAGCAATAGAAACAACCTCATTGTTTTCCCTAGTAGAAAAATTCTGCCATAGAAATTTGAAAATACGTAAGGCCTCTTCAGTTTCAGCACCATCCTCTACCAGAACACCAGAAATATCAATAACAGGAATCTTCTCCCTTTTGTGCTTGCATTTAAATATTTGAAAAAGCATTTAGAACCTCTATCACCCATGCATAGCCACATTAGCCTTGACCTAAATTTAGCACCCCTTGCCCTGTAGAATTGATCACAGCAAAGAAAATATTTGATATCTTGTATGCTCCTGCAACAAGACGTCAAATGGGTTGCCTTGCAGGGTAAGCTCAGCTCTAAACAAATTTTCTTGAAATTTATTGACCCTGAGAGCCCCCTCCCTGGCTTTGTTGTACTTACAGTGAAGGAGGGGATCAACAAGGTTTCTATTTCTCTTAAATTTAGCCCAAAAAACACTTCTCAATCCCTTCCAAGCAAACTTGCACCCACCAAGCTTATCAGAACTAGACTCAATCATACCATAATCACCATCATAAACCCAAGAGATATGTTTTAGATTATTGGCAAGCCAATTCCATAAGTCAGTTCTTGCCTTATAATCATTAGGGGCATATATAGAAAAAATACCAAAAATATAATTATCAATATTCAACTCAACCCAAACAACTCTGTTGCAAGGAGAGGAACTACAACTAACACATTAGAACTCTTCAATGTTTTGAAGAAAAAATGATAGCATCAGTTTGCAAGCACCTTCTAAAGCTAGTCCAACAGATTTAACTACATCAAGAAAAATACAATCAAGCTTCCTATCTTTACACAGATTTAACCATCTGCTTTCTTTCATGGGCCTCAAGGCCTCTCACATTGCAACTCAAGGTTTTCACCAAAACAAGAAAAAGATATGGATAATTACTGATTAGAGGGAGAAGAATAATTTCCTCACTTAATCGTTTGAAATATGACAGGATATCTATGTTCTTTGACCCTCCTCTCACAAATCCAAATTCAATATCATCAATGACCATGGAACAATTAGCCCCATTTAACCCAAATGATCCAAAATCAAATCCATCTTCCTCAGAACCTATTTTTTACCTTTTTGAAACATTTTTGCTAGATTTAGAAATAACGTCAACCAATTTTCCTTTCAAGGCCTTGCAAGGGAGGCATCCCTTTAGGTTTTACCAAAGGACAATTTGGTTTTTCATGACTTTTAAGCAATCTTTAATTGTTGCGATTCAGCTCAACTAACTAGAAAGGAGGTTTTAAAGCAATGAGGCAAATGAGAGTTTGAACCTTAGAACTAACCAAAACAATATCATAGTCCTCCAAACTCTTTGAGAAAACATTGAGGGGCAATTCATCCAATGAATCATCAATCTTTAGGATTTTTATTTAACAATGGACAGGTCATTTTCATATAGCAATCATTTTTACAATAAAAAGTAAAACAAACATTAAGACCGCCCAGGTCAATCAACTTACAAGTATGAACCAAACCATGTAAAGGAACTGAAATGAAATCAGAAAGACTAACATTGTGCTTTAGGGATATCAAAAACCTTGCATTCACATGAGGCGAGGAGGATCTTGTGTCCTCCATCTTTATCACATCACCAAAAGGTTTTAAAAGTTGTGTGGGTACAAACCAAATGCTAGGAAAAACTTTACAACATTCAAACCACCTAGGTGAGGAATTTAAAATCACTTCATCAGAACTGGCAATAAAATCCCATGCAAATGCTTTTAAGAGAAATTTTCCAACATTCAAAAACCTCTTAGAAAGAATCCATTTTTGCATATTGTTGTTCTTCAAACAATAAGACAAAGCCCTTTTTGCAACATTCTACAAAAAGTTACAGGTAAACCAAGTTTTGTCCCCCAAACAAAAATGATCCAATTCTCAAAAAACATCGATGCAAGAAGAGCCTCATGAGATAAACAAACAGAAAGAATCCTAACTAATTTCAATCTATTTTCTTCTCTTTCGAGAACACCATCCATATCTTCATTAGAGACCAAGGCAAGAGTAGAAGGTTACCCCAGTGGCCATTTGCTTGCATCTAAACTTGAAGGGGTCTTTCATCTTGATGTTGGAATTATTGTCATTGATGTCAAAGTGATTGTTGGCAAGCATATTGTCAAGGGAGATTCTTAGATCTTGTCATCGATGTTAGAGAATAGTTTCGTATTGCTGCTGTCAAAGAAGACCTTACCTTAACATATATGCAAGACAAGTTTAAAATTTATGATATGTGTTGATTGCTAGCCAACCACCTTTGCAAGGAAGATTTAATGCTAATATTAATGCAAATGTATTATGAAGGCCGACCCTCTATTCTAGCGCTCACTTGGAAAGATTAAATTAAAATGTATTATTCTTTATATAGCCAACTCATTATAAGGGAGATTAAATTAAAATGAATTTGTTTATTTATGAAGCTGACCCTTTCTGGGAATAGTCGCCTCCCTTGTGAAAGGACATGTGAGGAGGTATATAAGAAAGATAGAATGGGAGTTAGAAGTGTAAGTTTTTCAATGTAATATCACATGAATAAAAGCAGATCCACAGCAGTCTAGAACAGATTTCGTGTGGTGGAATGAGAGAATATTTGAGCAGACTTATGTAGAGGATAAGAGAAAATTTTGGAGCAGACTTATGAAGCATATTGGAGAGAATACTTGAGCAGACTTGTGTAAAGTGTTGAAGATAAATCATATATGCCAGCAGAGATATGAGTTTATATGTGCAGATTTAAAAGAAGTATATGCAGATCCAAAAACGAATATGCAGATCTGAAAGAAGTCGTTGAATATCATTCCTATTTAGAGCAGATCTTAAGGAAGAATAAGAGCATGTTTTGTGTGAACGAAATAGAAGATCCATAGCAGATTTTGAAGTGATCTATAGCAAATTTTGAAGCGGACTTAAAGGCAGATTTATAGCAGACATTTTGGAGCAGATCCAAGAGAAGATTATAGCAGATCTGAGCAGACCTTTTGAGGTCATTTTATTGCAGATTTAAGGCAGAATTTGGGCAGGAGTTATAGTAGATCTAAGAGGAGATTATAGCAGATTTGAGCAGACATTGTTGTGCTAGAGGTTGGTGCCTCTCACATTGGAGAGATTGGTGTCTCTTGCTGAGTTGGTGCCTAGTTGTGGGGATTGGTATCTCCAATGGGTTGGTACCTACAAAGATAAGCGGAGATTGGTGTCTCCAGTAGGTCGGTGCCTACTAAAATTGTAAGAGAATCAATAAAGCAGTATTTTTCATGGTTTTCTCCCATAAGGGTTTCCATGTAAATCGATTGTTACTGTTAGATCTTGTGTGATTGATATTGCTATGGTTGCTAAGTTTTGAAAAAGTAAAAGATTGTCTTATACTGGTTTACCCTCGCCCCCACACCACTCCCCCCCGCCTCTCCCTTCTCTCAATATAATCGTGTGCTCATCACTTGAAACACAAAAGCAGCACTTTCTCCAATCTCTGTATGTTCGTAGGACACTATGGCTTTTTTGAAGGATTTTGAAGCATTGTTATGTAAAGTTTAAACCATTAAACCTACCATTATCTATGTCCATTAATTACTACTCCCTATGAATGCTACCACTGTGGGCAAGGCTTAACAACCATAGTACCTTCACACACGAAGGATGTTTAATCTGAAATAAATGAGCTTGGAAGATTACTCTAATATAAAAAAAGGAGGGAAAAATAATTCAAAAAAACAAGACACAAAAAATATAAGACCATGCAGAGAAAAGGACACCAAAACAAAGATCGTGACTAGAAGACCAGGGGAACCAAGAACACAAAAGCATCACAAGGAAGAAGGAAAGAGGAGAACAATGTGGGCTGACCTTTCAACTTCTTACCAGATCTCTTATCTCCTTCTCCTCTTGTGCCAAAAATGAAATTTCCATTTGAGTTGTGAAAGACTTGGAGAGAACTAATCACTGTAAATTATTTGTATTGTCAAACTCTTCATGCAAAGAAAGTGAAGATAAGCACCAAGCTGTAAACAGTGTAAAGCATAGACTGGTGAAATATAATATAGTTTTTTCTTTCCATTCACAATGTGGGGATGAAGCTTGTATTGAGTTCCCTTCATTCCTAGATGTGCATTTTTTTTGTTATTATTTCTTATTTCACTTAACTGTGTAAAGAACCTGTTGGCCTGTGCCCAATTTTACGAATGTTATTACAAGCACATCCTATGTTGTCCTGTTCTTCCTTTGATCTTCATGGCCTTTAGTGATGGTGAAGGGGTTGCCTTGCTAAGTTTCCTTTGGTGCTGAGGTGGTTATGTTTCAGAATTCAAGTGAACCACACAATTATGATCTTGCTCCACAGTGTGCCTATGCAACACTATGTGCCCATGTCTGTTCTTGTGCTAAATTTCTTCATCTTCACGGTTATGTTTAGTTGCTAGTAGTGGACTTCTCCTTTTGCGATGGCTTCTCCATGCATTTTCTTTACCACATATCCACTCTTCATCAGCACTACCCCCTTTGCTAGGCTCTGCCCCTTTGGCACTTGTTCACATTCATTTGCCAACTAACTTGGTTTTCATCTTAAATGTTGCAGGTGTTATTCCAGGTGTGCTGTATCTTTAAGTATTTGTCTAACAGTATGCTTTTGTGGTGTCAATTGGGTTGTCCGTGTTGGTTTCGATATGTCTAACCCTTGTGTGGTGGGGTTATCATCCAATGCAAAGCAGTTGCGGTGGTTGTCTTTATTCACTTTGTTCACTTTGCAGTGGCCTTTCGTTCTTGTGGTGTGCTCCTTGCTTGTGGTGGGCACCTTGCAGTTTTCTTTATTCTTGCAAGGGTATGGTGATTGAGGTTGCACTTGGTTGCTTTTGTGATGGCCACAAGTGCGCCTTTGGCCTATGTGTACTTTTGTTGTGGATTTATCTGCCCCTGTGTGATGTTCTCCAACTGGCTGGTGTGTTACTGGCATCCTTCATGATACCTTAAGCCTTTGTTTGTTTGTTTCCCTTGCATAGACCCTTATATGTGTGTGCACACTTCTTCATGTGTTGTTTACCATCCAATCTACTCTACTTCCATGTGGATGGTACACATTCAAACAAATTTCAAATGGCTTAATTACCCACTGGTCACCATTCATCCACCTACTCGGCCCTATTCCACAGTTCCCAATCTACACTTAAAGGCATTGGTCTTATCGTTAACCTCATGGGTAAATGGTGGTCTCCTTAGCATTGATGTTGTTCCTAACTCCTTGAGGTCATGATAAAGATATGCAATGATAGAGTATGATTCAACTATTTGTCTTGTGCCCTGGGCGAAGTTATGGTGGGGATCTTCCTAGTTTCAAACCATTCCTCTTTGACCTAGTGGTGTGTTAACTACTCAATTTGATTGGTGATTGAACCCCTAGTGGTTTCATACATGGTTTCATGATTTCTATGCATTATTAGGGTCTCTATTCATGATTCCTTATTCTTTGAGGTTGTGTATACACAATCATTGTTTCATTGCTGATTTGCAGACATATTGTTATCCTCCTTACAAGCTGTTACTTTGTTTCCCAATGGAGTAGGCATCTGTCTGATTGGTGAAAGGCCAAACATCTTTCAAATTCAATCATGTTTCCTTTATAATTTAGGAGTAGTTGTTAGGTTCCACAATGCTTGTATGATCTAGTGATGCAGCTCATGATGCATTTTATGTTGCCCTGAAACTAATAAACCTTTTATGGATCACACTACAATGTTGTCCTTCTTACCCATGTGTACGCAATGTTAAGTGGATTCAATTGTTGAGGAACAAGATTGCTATTATCTTTTGATACATGGTAAGAGTGAGCTATTATCTACTGGTTGGAGGCCTTGTAGGTCTTTTTGCAGTCAATGCTGACATGAGTTTAGTGACATTTTTAGGGATTCATAGCACTATGGGAATGGTTATGAGGGCCTTGAGTCTAATTGTTTATTTCTCTTTATCTCTCCTGTTGTGAAGACCTCAGGGAACACCCCCCTTGGCCTGGTGAAGCCTAAAGATGAAAGAGAGTTTACCCACTCACAAACATCGGTTTATTCATGCCACTGTCTAAGCATAAGTCCAGCCCATTACATCTGTTGACAATATCCCTAGCCTTGGGTTTTGGTGCTAGTATTTAGGAAAGGTGGAGATACATGTTCGAGAGCCAACAAAATGGTGTCATTGTCAAGAGTTAGCTCCTATTGATCCTATCCTGAGTTACATGAAGTTGAAAACTATGTTAGTGGAAGAAGACCCAGAAATATTTCAGCCTTGGCAGTTCTTCGTGCTCCAAGGTTTTCCTCATTCAATAAGATGGCGACTCTGCTGTTATGAATCAAAATGTTTGTTGCTGTTGTTAATGATTGGCAGCTTCAGGTTCGTCCTTCCAGCCATGAATGAAGACATAAGTTAATCGGCTATTTATTATATATGAGATATTTAATGTGAAGGGACACTTCACTTGGCAACAATGTAATTCCTAAAAGGGCCGACCTCCTTTGTATTTAATATATTTTAATTATAATATTCTTCTCTACCTTGGCCGACTTTGCACATGAAGAGGTGCGACCTCTCTCTCATTGTGTATATATACAAAGTCATTTCCATTCCTTCAATCATCAAGCAAGTTCGAATTATTCCTTCATTCAAGTGCGAATTCCTTCAAGAGCAGATTGCGAATTTCTCTAAGTGCAGATTGTGAATTCCTTCAAGAGCAGATTGCGAATTTCTCTAAGTGCAGATTCAGATCACAAGGAAGAGCAGATTATCATCTGTTATTGCATCTAGAGTTGATGCTGGATATTGGCCTTGTATTGGCCTCATTGTAAAGAGAATTATTGCCATTACTTATATATAAAAGAGAGATCTTTGTTGCTGGGTTTTTCTCCCTCAAGAGGAGGGTTTTCCCAGGGTATATGCTGTGTTTCTGTGTCTGATTTTTGATTTAATTTTCTGTGCACTTATCTGATCATAAAAACAACATGGTATCAGAGCGGGTTTGAGTAGATCGTGATCAGATTTGTCTGTACAGCGGTACTCTCTTCTCTTCATCCTAATTCTTGGTCTATCTCTACTTCATTCAAGATGGTGAACGGATTGAAGATCGAAGATAGACTTGAGGGAGCGTCAAACTATACTTCATGGAGGTTCAGAATTATGCTCTCTTTGGAAGAAAGTGAATTGGCTGAGTTCGTGGAGAGCAAAGTTTCGGAGCCTGCAGATGAGGAAGTGAAAGTTCAATGGAAAAAGAAAGATATCAAGGCAAAGAAGATGCTGGTTGATTCCGTAAAGGATCACATTGTCCCTATCATCTCTAAGATGAAGACTGCAAGGGAGATGTTCAAGTCTTTGGAAGAGATGTACGAAATCAACAACACAAGTCGAGCTCTTGCATTGAAGCAACAACTCCATCATGTGAAGATGGCAGAAGGAGAATCTATCATCGTTTACTTCATGAAGATTTCCGAATTGAGAGATCAGCTCTCTACCATTGGTCATTTTGTTGATGACAAGGATTTGACCATGCTTGCCCTCAATGGTCTTCCCTCATCTTGGGAGTCTTTCATTCAAGGAATTAGCGCGAGATCGAAACTTCCCAAGTTTGATCGTTTGAGGGCGGACTGCATTCAAGAGGAGTCTAGGTTGGCTGCGAGAGGTATTGGTCGAAGCTCTACAAATGAAGACATTCATGTTCTTTCTGCTCAATCCTCGAAGAAGGAAGGAAAGGGAGGAAAGAAAAGATATTTTAAGAGGAATAGAGATAAGGGGTCAGATGGTGCTCCTGCATTCAAGAAGAAGTGGGACCTCTCCAAAGTCCAATGCTTTCGCTGTGACGAGTTTGGTCACTATGCAAAGGATTGCCCAACCAGGCCTAATCAGCATGCTTCATTTGCGGATATGAATAAGTTTTCTCCTCAGAAGGATTCTAGGGAATTTCTATTCTAAGTCATGGGCCTGTGTTCAAGCCGTAAAGGTTGTGTGTTGATCTGTGCTCAAGAGCAGCGTATCTTGCATCCTTTAGAATATTTAAAGAGATAAGTATTCTTTGTTTGTTAAGTTAAATCTTTTAGTTGGATCTTATAATTAAAGAGAGATTTGGATCTTGTAATTAAAAGAGAGATAGTGGTTTCTCTTGAATTGTATTCTCTAGCATAAAGATCCTTTGAAATTATTGTTTCATGCTAATTATGTAGATCTCTGAGTGTGACATTGAGATGGAAAAGAGAATTGCATTTTCATTGTGATAGGTTGATCACGTCGATATCATTCTCTAATGCATGAACTGTGATTAGAGCCTTGACTCTTGGAGAGAGTTGGTTCTACTTGCTATTTGCATAACGCATTCAAGGAATTTGCTGTTGTTCAAATTGTCTTTTGTTGAGAGGAGTAAAAGTTGGAAGGAAGAGTTATATCAAAATCATATAAAGATAAGTTCTTTATTCCTTCATCTCTTTGATATATTTATTTGATTCACTTATTCATGTTGTATAACCTGAGATAGTAAACTTTGTATGATTCTACCCTTGATATTTCTTTGGATAGTTACAAACTATAAGTAATCTTTCTCTAAATGCTTGCAATTCACTATTCTAGGAGCAAGAAGGTGATGAGAGACTGCTTAGTAATGAAAAGCTTGAGGAATCTTGTGAGGAAGTCATGATCAAGCAGCCTTGGGACTGAGCTGGTAGCCAGAGGGAGTTCACTTCCATAAGTCTTCTTTGCAATCTCTGAAGCAAGGATCAAGAGGGAGTTTTGTAACTCATTGAGAAGAAGTGAAGATTGTTGTATTGAAAGGCTAGGTGCTAAACCCTTAGAGGATCCCTTCAGTTGCTGAGATCAGAATTGCTCAAGACTGTCTTCTAGATTTTGTCATTGATAGCTCCACAAACCTATTCAGAATAGAGTAATCTGGGAAGAGGTCAAGGAGGACTATCCTGAACTCTCTACAGTACCAGAAGTGTGCATTGGAAAACTTTTATCTAAGTCAAAGTGTTGCAGACAATCTTGGATGAAGAGGTCGAAAGATTGATGCATGTGCTTGAAGATTCAGAGGGAGTCTGCTGAACCTGAAGAAGATGGTAATCTTGTTGCAGCAAAGCATATCCTGAGATACTTGAGTGGCACAGTTGGATATGGATTGAGATATTCTTCAGGTTGGGATCTGCTATGATATCCTGGTGCAGCAGGAAGCAGTCATTTGTGGCATTGAGTATAGCAGAGGCAAAGTATATTGCAGCTTGTATGGCAGCTCAGGAAGCAGTGTGTCTTCATAAGCTCCTTGCAGGATTGTTTAGACAATCAATGGAGCCTACAATCATTCATTGTGATAATTAGAGTTGCATGAAGCTTTGTGTTTCATAACAGATCAAAGCACGCTAAGATCAAGTACCACTATATTAGAGATATGGTATTGCAAAAGGCTGTACAGTTAAGGTACATCAGCACTGATGAGCAGATGGCGGACATTCTCACCAAGCCTCCCTCCAGGATAAAGTTTGTGTACTTTCGAGATAAGCTTGGTATGGTGGAGAATCCAGCCTTGACCGAAAAAGAGTCTCAAGATTGAACTTGTTTAATGAGTTCTTCTGTGAGAAGTTCGAGGTGAAATCCCTTGTTAAAGCATTTCTCTTTGAGATCCGAGGTGAAAGCCCTTGTTTCCACCCTCTGAGAGAGTCATGGTGGATGTCATGTGTGTGACTCCATGACATATCTTGTGTACTTGTGTTTCACCCTGGGGAGAGCCATGGTGAAAGTCATGTTGAGGTGACAACATCACGCAAGTGATGAACACTTGTACTACCATAGTATGGTTGTGGCCATTATAGTAGATATCGTGTTAGTGATATCAATATCACGTTGGTGATATCTATTTTTACCATAGTATGGTTGTAGCCATTATGGTAGATATCGTGTTGAGGCGATATCCAATATCACGTTGAGGTGATATTTATCTTTTACCATAGTATGGTTGTAGCCATTATGGTAGATATCGTGTTGAGGCGATATCCAATATCACGTTGAGGTGATATTACTTTGTTCACCATAGCATGGTTGTAGCCATTATGGTTAATATCATGTTGAGGCGATATCTAATATCACATTGAGGTGATATTCTTCTTTTCACATCTAGTTGTAGCCAATGTGATGGGCATCATATTGAGGTGACTTGTCTTGAGCAGCTGGAAGTTCTCTCCCTAGCTGAGAGGGAGTGTTAATGATTGGCAGCTTCAGGTTCGTCCTTCCAGCCATGAATAAAGACATAAGTTAATCGGCTATTTATTATATATGAGATATTTAATGTGAAGGGACACTTCACTTGGCAACAATGTAATTCCTAAAAGGGCCGACCTCCTTTGTATTTAATATATTTTAATTATAATATTCTTCTCTACCTTGGCCGACTTTGCACATGAAGAGGTGCGACCTCTCTCTCATTGTGTATATATACAAAGTCATTTCCATTCCTTCAATCATCAAGCAAGTTCGAATTATTCCTTCATTCAAGTGCGAATTCCTTCAAGAGCAGATTGCGAATTTCTCTAAGTGCAGATTGTGAATTCCTTCAAGAGCAGATTGCGAATTTCTCTAAGTGCAGATTCAGATCACAAGGAAGAGCAGATTATCATCTGTTATTGCATCTAGAGTTGATGCTGGATATTGGCCTTGTATTGGCCTCATTGTAAAGAGAATTATTGCCATTACTTATATATAAAAGAGAGATCTTTGTTGCTGGGTTTTTCTCCCTCAAGAGGAGGGTTTTCCCAGGGTATATGCTGTGTTTCTGTGTCTGATTTTGAGTTAATTTCTTGCATTAAATCTGATCATTAAAATTTAACAGCTGTTACAAATTTGTTGATGGTGTCATAAGTCACACTTCAAGCATGCAGCAACAAAATAAGAGTAGGCCCCATTTATTGTGCTGATGAGTATGAGTCAAATTATTACAGTGATACATCCTCTTCTTGTTCTAGGGGTCATGCTCTATCTCCAATTCATTCCCAAAGCTTCCAGGCAACCATGCAAAGGCATAATGACCTTAATGGGCAGCAAAGAGAACTTCAATGCCAAATCAAACTGCTGAAGTCCAAGCTGCAAGCCAGTCCACCCTGCTGTTATAAAAAGCCAAGTTGTTCAAAATCCTATCATTCCCCTTGACACCACATATAATCAGTTAGACCTCTCTTGGGTTGACTATAAAATGCAGACCATGACAACTAGAGTTTTGAATCAGATGTTGTGGTTTGATGGGTGTGACTATATTCAAGGAAATATTCATGTGAAAGCATTTTCAGATTTCATGAGTGAGTTCTAATTTAGTGATAAACACTTATGGATGAAATTCTTTGTTAGATCTCTCCATGGAAGTGCAAGACTATGGCTTAATGGTTTCCCTACCTGTCACTTCTCCACTTGGGGAGGCTTTGTTGATGTATTTGATCAGGGGTACACGAGCAATATTGACCCTGAAATATTGACCAGGGGTACACAAGCAATGTTGATGTATTTGATCAGGGTGAGCATAGTAAAGACTTTAGTCATAGTTTTGTTGTTGTTCTCTCTGAGGTCCCAAGTGATTTCGGGTCAAATATATCTCCCTGCATTGATCTTTCCTTGAAGCCTATGAGGTTTCTCTGAGTACAGTGCTAGAGGAAATGAAGCCCACTAATTTGCAACAGGCTTATTGCTTTCTTGGTTTCCTTAAAATTTAAAAAGATGTGAGATGATCATACAAAGGAAACACCGCCTTCATGTTCTAGTGGCAGTGAAATTGTTGTCCTGGAATCACTGCCTTCATGTGCTAATGGCGGTGAAATTGTTGTCCTGGAGAACCAAGTTGTGACTGCCTCTTGTGTTGGTGAGGTTTGGATGCCTCATCATCTGAATGAGTGTCTTGATGAAGTAGGGGCATGCAGTTCTTCATGTTGTGGCAGCTCTGAGAATGATAAGGGCAGTGCTTGTACTGAATTTAATTGGAGGATTCTGATCTTGAGGGTGACGGTGCTGATGATTTCCCTACTGCAAGTGTTTATTCTCGTGAAAATAATACAAAAAAAATTGTACTGCAAAATGTATGTGCTGACAGGACTAATGGTGTTAACTTATGGTCCAAGCTTTTTACTCTTGAAGGAATATGAACATATGAAAATGATGTTGCAGATGTTCATCTGAGAAAGATGTGCATAGTGTTTCATGAAGTAGTACTCAAATCTTTTCCTTTATAGCGTATGACCTATACACTGATTTATATCAATCAATGGATTTAACTGCTTCTAATACTGGCAAGTATGACAGTCATAATCATGGTTACATTGGAGGGCTTGGTGTGACTACCATTGCTCATAGGATTAACCACCATAGTGTGAGCTTTAATACTAATCTAGTGAGGTTTGCCCCAATTAAATTTTTTTGTTTTGTGGCGGATCTCAATGCTTGAATGGATGGGGATGATGAAGAAGAAGAATATTGCAGGTCATGTTTCAATATTGATTTTCTTTCAGCTAGTTGCAAAGATGAAATTAAAGTGCAGAGGCAACAAGATGGGTTTGATCCCTCACTTGAGGTGCCTCGGTTCAATTCATATGCTGATGATCTTAATGAGGACTTGGATCATGTATATGATCCACACATGGAACAGTATATCAGCACATGTGACAATTATGTATGTTGGTTGCCTATTGTCCAAGAGCTTGGTGTGAACATTAGTGACTATGAAGTTTTCCTTCTTTATGAAGATCAAGTGTCTAATGCTATGGATGATGGTGATGTACCTGAACTACAATCCTTTGTGTGGATCCAGAATGCAAATGAAGATAATATTGAGCTACAATACACGTGTGAACCTAAAGACCAACATGTTGCAACTCAGCCTAATGACATCGTAGTCAGTATACAATGTCTATTACTATGTTTTGATAATATTGGTTATCCAATTATGCATTAATTGTTTGTTGGCTTCAGGTAATTAAAGTGTCAGTTGGATGACAGTTGTGTTTCTCTTCGCAACTATCGGGTCTTTTATATAGATTGTGTATGTTGAAATATGTAGCTGCGATAGAGATCTTCATACTTCTGATGATTGCCGATAGCTTCTATTCAGTGATGTTTCTATATCCTGTTTTCTGATGTTGTCTTCGTCTCTGCTGGGCTCGTGATGAAGCAGTTCTTCTTCATCGTTTTTTTTTATTCCTCATCCTGTGCGATGTTATATCATTCTCTTGTCGTCTCCTTGTGTTCGTGCGATTATTTTTGGATCACACTTGGCGCCAAGTGTTTGCTGACTTGGCACCGTGCGTGTGTCATTATCTATGCTGCTGGTTTTATTTCAAGGAGCTCATTCATTTATGGAAGTCGACGGTTTATGGAAGTCGACGGTTCCCAGTTTGTGGCTGTCGATTCAATTCTTGAAGGTGTCCATTACTCATACACCTGTTGCCGGGTATGCCTCATTACTGTTGTAGTTTGGTATTCTCAGAGGAGATATCTTCAGCTTGGTGCGACTTCTCTCCATTCTGAGATTTGAATATCATTTTTTAGTGTGACGGCATTGTTTTAGCTGGTTTTGTGTGCTAGCAGTGAGATGGCATTGTTTTTGGTGGTTTTGTGTGTTAGCAGTGATTGAAGTGTTACATTCATCCTGCTCTGAATGTATTAGAGTCGTTTCATATTATTTTGTGTTGCAGAATATATACACAATCTGTGTATGATCGTTTGATGTGTATGTGATTCACATTATTTGTATTCAGTTTGTTTATTTAGAGACTCTGAGATTTTTGTAGTAGAAGTCAGACTCATCGATTGACTGTGTGTAGACGTCAATCATAAGCAAGAAAAACTTTTGTATTCGATTTGAGAACTGAATAAAGGCAAC
Source organism: Sequoia sempervirens (assembly GCA_007258455.2). NCBI lineage: Eukaryota > Viridiplantae > Streptophyta > Pinopsida > Cupressales > Cupressaceae > Sequoia > Sequoia sempervirens. Next base: position 15,567 of record VDFB02380684.1, read on the forward strand.
ATCATTTTTGTGGGCTGGGTTGTTTCCCTCAAGAGGAGGGTTTTTCCTAGGATAAGTCTTGAGTGTTATTTGTTATTCTGTGTTTTTGAATTCCAATTGTTGCAATTTCTATATTCTGGTTCGAAATTTAACATGGTATCAAAGCGGGTCTAAGGAAACGATCCAAAACCAGAATCTTTAAGTTATACATTTCTCTTTGCTCTCTTTCAGTTTGTTTGTTTCAGCTCTTTACAATGGTGAACGGACTGAAAGTGGAATACAGATTGGACAGTTCATCAAATTTCTCTTCATGGAAATTTAGAATTCTAATTGCGCTTGAAGAGAATGATCTTCTTGACTATGTGAATTCTGAAGTAGTAGAACCTTCTGAAGAAGCTGAGAAAGCACAATGGAAAAAGAACAAAATCATGGCTAGGAAAATTCTAATCGATTCTGTTAAAGATCATCTGGTACCTATTATTTCAAAGTTGAATTCAGCCAAAGATATGTTTCAGACTCTAAAGGACCTGTATGAATTCAACAACACTAGTAGAGCTCTAGCCTTGAGACGTCAACTTTTGCATGTTAAAATGGCTAGAGGAGAATCGGTTGTTTCCTTCTTTATGAAGATTACAAAGTTAAAGGATCAGCGCAATGCAATTGGAGAATCCTTTGCAGATAAAGATTTGGTTATGTTAGCCATGAATGGACTTCCCCACTCTTGGGAATCCTTCATTCAAGGAATCGATGGCAGAGATGAACTTCCTAAGTTTGATAGATTGAGAGTTGATTGCATTCAGGAAGAATGCAGACTAGAGGCTAGAGGCAATGAACGTAAAACTCTTCATGAAGATGATCATGTACTTTCTGCTCATACTTCTAAAGGAAAAGGAAAGAAAGGTAACTTCAAAAGGTTCAGAGATAAGAATTTTGATTCAGCCCCTGATTCCAAGAAAAAGAAGGATCTTTCTAGGATTCAGTGTTTCAGATGTGACAAATTCGGCCACTTTGCTAGAGATTGTACTTCCAAACCCAAGCATCAAGTGGCTGCTACAAATGTTGAAAACTCTTCTCCTCAAAGAGAGTCAAGTGAAAATTCAGAGGGGTTCTTATTTATTTCTGCTCTTTCTAGCAATGTTCCTACTAAAAATGATACATGGCTAATTGATAGTGGAGCCTCTCGGCACATTACTGGTTATCGTGCGCACCTCTCTAATTTGAAAGAAAAAGATTCTCATCTACAAGTTATCATTGGTGATGATGCATGCTATTCTATGAAGGGTGTTGGTTCTACATCTTTTCAGTTCGTTTCCGGAATTCCTCTTCATCTAAGTGATGTTCTTTTTGTTCCTGGTATTAAGAGGAATCTGATTTCTATCTCAGCATTGGAAGACAAGGGTTATCATGTTGCTTTTACTGAAGGAAAATTTCTTGCATGGAAGAAGAACACTAGCATTCAAACAGCTCGTGAGATTGGTGTTCATCATGACAGTCTTTAAAAACTTTCAGCTCGTCCTATCCAAGCATTAGCTCATGATTCTCTAAGTTCAAGCGAGCTGTGGCATAAAAGATTTGATCACCTAAATTTTAGAACCTTGTCATCTATGGAGAAGGTGGTAGTTGGTCTTCCAAAGCTGAACCAAGATCATGAGGGTGTCTACAAAGGGTGTGCTCTAGGTAAGAACATTAAAAGTACTTTTCACAATAGTGAAAGTAGAGCAAAGGATATCCTAGAGTTGATTCATTCTGATTTGTGTGGTCCTATGTTTGTTGCTTCTCTTAGCGGTTTTTGGTATTATGTTACTTTCATTGATGACTTCTCTCGTAAGTCATGGATTTATTTTCTTAAATCTACAGAATCTGATGAGGTGCTGTCCAGATTTAAAGAATTCAAAGCTCTTGTTGAAAATTTGTCTAACAAGAAGATAAAGGTTTTAAGATCTGATAATGGGAGTGAATATGTCTTTGGTATATTTCAAAAAATTTGTGTTGAAGCTAGGATTAAGAGGGAGCTTTGTGTCCCTTATAATCCTCAACAAAACAGTGTAGCTGAAAGAAAGAACAGGACTATTGTTGAGGCAGCGAAGGCTATGATCCATGATCAAAGTCTTCAAACATTTTTATGGGCAAAAGCTTGCAGGACAGTTATATATATTCAGAATCGTAGTCCTCATCAAATCTTAGACAATATTACACCAGAAGAAGCATTCTCAGATTCTAAACCAGATATCAGTCATCTCAGAATTTTTGGATGTCCAGTCTACATTCATGTTCCAAAAGAGAAAAGGACTAAGTTAGAACCTTTAGGAAAGAAAGGCATCTTTGTTGGTTATAGTGAATCATCAAAAGCATACAGGATTTATATTCCAGGTCAAAAGCAGATTGAAATCAGCAGAGATGTCTCTTTTGAAGAAGATGTAACTTGCAAGAGATCTAAAGAATCTAATATGGAAATTGATAGAGAAGATTTTGAGCCTTCTCAAGACATGAAGATGGCTGTTCCAGATTCCCCTTCTGAGATTCAGAGGGAGATTACAGAATTAGAAGACTCTGTTGATCCTGTTGATCCAGTTGATCCTATAGATACTTCTGCTGGTCCAAGTAATGCTTCAGCTGATAAGAAGAGACCATTGTGGGCCAGGCATACTATGCAAGAGGATGAAAAAATTGCAGCTCCACGTGGCACTTTCAGAGAGAGTAAAAGACCTCATAAGTTTGTAGGATATGTAGCCTTGATGAGTCATATTATAGCATCCGAGCATTCTAGTTTTGAAGAGGCTTCAGATCAGCAAGTGTGGAAGGATTGCCATGATGGAGGAGTATCAATCCATCATCAAGAATGATGTGTGGGACATTGTTCCTAGGCCCAAAGGTAAATCTATTGTTTCTATTGTTTCTTCTAAGTGGCTGTTCAAAATTAAACATGCAGCTGATGGGAGTGTAGAAAAATATAAAGCTAGATTTGTAGCTAGAGGGTTTCTCAAAAGGAAGGCATAGACTATGAAGAGACTTTTGCACCAGTAGCACGTTACACTTCTATCAGAACTATCATAGCTGTTGCAGCAGTTAAGGGTTGGAGACTTCATCAAATGGATGTGAAGACGGCATTCTTGAATGGGATAATTGAAGAGGAAGTATACATTGAACAACCAGAGGGCTTTGTGATTCATGATAACTCATTGATAAGGAGTCACATGTGTGCAGGTTGAAAAGGCCTTGCATGGCCTTAAACAAGCTCCCCATGCTTAGTATGAGAGAATTGATCATTATTTATTGAGCTTGGGCTTCCTAAAGAATGATGCTGATCCAAATTTATATTTCAAGGTAAGTGATGACAAAGTCTTAATCCTAGTACTTTATGTTGATGACTTGTTCCTCACTGGTGATGATGATCTCATTATTAAATGTAAGAAGGAGTTATCTTCTGAATTTGAAATGAAAGATCTTGGTCTCTTGCACTACTTCCTTGGGCTTGAGGTATGGCAAAGACCAAATGAGATTATCTTGAGTCAAGGGAAGTATGCTATTGATATTTTGAAGAGGTTTGGTATGTTAGATTGTAAATCAATGATGACTCCTATGGAAGCAAATCTTAAAAAGTTACATGAGGTTGCAGCCATTTCAGATTTAGTTGATCCTACTATGTACAAGCAGTTAATTGGTTCTTTAATGTACCTGGTTAATACTAGGCCTGATATATGTTATACTGTTAACACTTTAAGTCAGTTCATGTGTGAACTAAGACAGATTCATCTTGTTGCAGCCAAACACATATTGAGATATGTACGTGGTATAGTGGGATATGGTCTAAAATATTCTTCTTGTGTAGAGCTGAACTTGCAGGGGTCCTCTGAATCAGATTGGACAGGTTGTGTGCCTGACAAGAAGAGCACTTCAGGATGTTGTTTCAGCCTAGGTTCAGCTATGATTTCCTGGTGCAGCAGGAAACAATCATGTGTTGCTCAGAGTACAGCTGAAGCAGAATATGTTGCAGCTTGTGTAGCTGCAAGAGAAGCCGTGTGGCTTCGCAAATTGCTTGCAGGATTATTTGGGCAGCCTTTGGAACCTACAGTGATTCTTTGTGATAACCAAAGTTGTGTGAAGCTTTCGGTTAATCCTGTTTTCCATGATAGAACCAAACATGTGGAAATAAAATATCATTACTTGAGAGATATGGTTCAAAGGAAAGCAATTGAGCTCAAGTATATTTGTACAGAGGAGCAGACAGCGGACATTCTCACCAAGCCACTTCCAAGAGTGAAGTTTTGTTACTTTTGAGATAAGCTTGGTATTGTGGAGAATGATGCTCTTGCTGAGAAAGAGTCTCAGCTTCTGTAATTCTTATTCATGTTGTTAATGAGTTCTTCTCTGTGAGAGAAGTTCGAGGTGCAATCCCTTGTTAATGAGTTCTTCTCTATGAGAGAAGTTCGAGGTGAAATCCCTTGTTAATGCATTCTTCTCTGCGAGAGAAGTTTGAGGTGAAAGCCCTTGTTCCACCCTCTGGGAGTAGCTATGGTGGATCCACCCTCTAGGAGTAGCCATGGTGGAAGTCATGCGTGAGACTCCATGACTTAGTTTTTTTGTTCTTTTTCTTATTTACCCTTTGGGAGTAGCCATGGTGAGATAACAATTTTATATTGAGAAAATCTGTGATGAGATTTTTGTTGACATTCCTTTTGTTTGCAGCTATGTGTACTTGTCATGTGATGACATATTGAAGTTCTCTCTCTTGCTAAGAGGGAGTGTTGAAATACGTAGCTGCGATAGAGATCTTCATACCTCTGATGATTGCCGATAGCTTCTATTCAGTGATGTTTCTATATCCTGTTTTCTAATGTTGTCTTCATCTCTGTTGGGCTCGTGATGAAGCAGTTCTTCTTCATCGTTTTTTATTATTCCTCTTCCTATGCAATGTTATATCATTCTCTTGTCGTCTCCTTGTGTTCGTGCTATTATTTTTGGATCACACTTGGAGCCAAGTGTTTGCTGACTTGGCACCGTGCGTGTGTCATTATCTATGCTGCCGGTTTTATTTTAAGGAGCTCATTCATTTATGGAAGTCGATGGTTTATGGAAGTCAATGGTTCCCAGTTTGTGGTTGTCGATTCAATTCTTGAAGGTGTCCGTTACTCATACACTTGTTGCCGCGTATGCCTTATTACTATTGTCATTTGGTATTCTCGGAGGAGATATCTTCAGCTTGGCGCGACTTCTCTCCATTCTGCGATTTGAAGATCATTTTTCAGTGTGACGGCATTGTTTTAGCTGGTTTTGTGTGCTAGCAGTGAGATGGCATTGTTTTTGGTGGTTTTGTGTGTTAGCAGTGATTGAAGTGTTACATTCATCCTGCTCTGAATGTATTAGAGTCGTTTCATATTATTTTGTGTTGCAGAATATATACACAATCTGTGTATGATCGTTTGATGTGTATGTGATTCACATTATTTGTATTTAGTTTGTTTATTTAGAGACTCTGAGATTTTTGTAGTAGAAGTCAAACTCATTGATTGACTGTGTGTAGACGTCAATCATAAGCAAGAAAAACTTTTGTATTCGATTTGAGAACTGAATAAAGGCAACATCATTTTTGTGGGCTGGGTTGTTTCCCTCAAGAGGAGGGTTTTTCCCAGGATAAGTCTTGAGTGTTATTTGTTATTCTGTGTTTTTGAATTCCAATTGTTGCAATTTATATATTCTGGTTCGAAATTTAACAGTGTATCATCAAGGAAAGGGTATGATCTAGTCAGATCGACTTTGATCCTTAGTTGACCATCTCTGGTCTTCTTCTGTAATGATTTTGTTTGCAAATAAAGATATATTTTACTCCTATATCTAGGATGCATTGTCATCTCTATTATTAATTCGTGTATTTATTTTATCAAAAGAGCAGTAAACATTTGGCACCATTGTCTTAAAATAAAGTGGGTCAGATTTGAGAGATTCATGCCCTTAGATCCCAAAAATGGCGAGAGGAGGCAGCAAGGTGGTCAAGACCAAGAGATCAGGGGATCTTTAAGGATAGTCGAGCAAAGGGAACAAAGGAGATGATTACGAGAAACACTTGAGGAAAATACAATGGTACAATTCCCAAGTCAAAGCCCTTCCTGAGAACCCAATCAGGTTGAAAATTCAACCCAACCTTCTTTAGACAAGGGAAGTTGGGAGACAAAGTAATAGTCCTTCACTAAATTGTACAAGAATAACATTTGGGGCATTGAAAGTTTGTCAATCAATGGAGAAGAAGTCGAACCAAGGGTATATAAAAGAAAATTTGAAAGCGAAACAAGTGCACGGAAGGCTGAAGCTAAGGGAAGAGTTAAGGATTCCTACGTGGCCGAAAGTGCAAGAGAAGCACCAAAACACCCGAATCAAAACTCCCTAGCAAGCAAATACCAAGCACTATGTTTGCATCAGAATAAAATCATGGTAAACCCTAGTGGAGAAAAGCAGAAGTTACCCAAGTTTATAAGCAATGTATCAAAGGATCCCGTGAGGCACTGTAAGATGTGTGAAACAATCTAGACAACAAATGGGCAAGATGATAAAGCAATTTGGCTACAATCTTTTCCAGCCACCTTGCGAGGTGTAGCGATCGACTAGTATACAAATATTGACCAAGCCTCCCAAAATACATGGGAGAGATTAAAGAAGGCCTTCGAAGAAGAGTTTAAATTGCTTCGTGATGATAATGAAATAGTAGCAGAAATTTACAATACAAAACAAGGTAAGCATGAAAACGTACGAGCTTATAATCATAGACTTAAAGAATTGCTTGTAAAGTTAGAAACAAAACCGGTCGATGGTCTCAAGAAAAGATATTTCATCAAAGGTCTACTTCCATTATTAAGAAAAAAGATGAAGGTAGTACCACCCTCTTCCTATTCTAAAGCCTACAATCGAGCAATGGACATAGAAAGTGAAGATAAAACGTCCTTGCACAATAAAAGAAAATCAGGGAAGATGGAAGTTCGAATGATAACAATGACAATGAATCAAGAACAATACAAACACTTCAGAGGAACATGCTCTAAATGATGAAAGAATTGAAGGAAGAGAAAGAAACTAACGAACTATGGTGTGCTAAGTGCAAAATTAAGGGGCACACAAAAGGTATCTGTCCTAGAAAGATGTATTGTGAGATTTGCCAAGTTATGGGTCATTCAAAAAGGAGTACCCATACAATTTGAAGACCAAGAGTACACAAGTAATCTTTACGCAAGGAGAATAGTCCACTCCTTCAAGGCCACAAAATGCATCTCCAAGCGGTTATCAAAATCAAAGAGGAGGTCGAAGCCAAATACAATATGGCCCCAAAGGACACCCTATCATACAATGCTGACAACGTAGCGAATGGGAACGCTTTGCAAGGGACTCCCAAAACAAGCCAGTCAAAGTCCAATTATTGTGCAAATGGTGTGGACCTAGAGACCATGAAGGCATTGGATGTCTAAAGCAAAAGGCTAGTGTCAACATGACTGATGTAAGGCATAATGAAGCATTGGCCATTACTCGCACCCAAGCAAAGAAGGTTGTGTACCTAGACCCACATACAAAAAAAGAAAGGCTTCATGAAGCCAAGGTCAAAGTGGAGAATGCTATGGCTAATGAACGATGCCACTCAAATCCAAATGCAAGTACAATAACAAATCAATTACAATCCAAGAAAAATATTGCACAGCAAGTACTTCAAGCTACCATACCAATTAAAGTAGTAGATTTATTCCAAAG
>VDFB02380685.1:0-19632 GCA_007258455.2 Sequoia sempervirens
AAATAATGATGAACCACATACGCTATACAAGATCACATAACCAATATAACATGGAAACAAAGAGAAACTAACTTACTCAACTTAACAACATCAAATATATTTATAATTGCATCAGTGAATAATGTTTTAAATTACAAAGTGCAATATAATAATACATCAAGATACAATCTAAATACCAACGACCAATTATCCAAGTTACAAGATACATTATCCCAACACATGGGCGAATTACAATACAAATTACATGATAAGAATAAGGTATAAATGTATACATCAGATGGTACAAAAATCTGGTACAACTGCCACCACAATCTCTGCACTGAAGGTATGACTGTAGCATGGGAAACCCAACGGGGTGCGAAGCACGTTCCACCCAACCACCCCCATACTAGGAGTAGTTAAGAAAGGATTCCCGACCAAGACGTCAACAGTTACACACATGACTCAACACCAAACATGGAAAAGAATTTATACACAAAGGAAATGTGACATCATAAGTCAACTACATAACATGACAACAATTAACTACAAATCAAAACAATAAAATTACTTCCAGAGGTTTTCAAATAAAATAACTAAGGGGAAACGCTAGAGGAGAGTGTCATCGCATGGCCTTCATGGATTATCCTGACATCCTAACACGAGGTGTCGCCTCCATCTATGGTTATCCTGACTGCCTATTTCAAGGCGCCGCCCCATAGGGTGACTCATGCGGAATCGTGCATTACTCGTGGAAACGAGATCATGATTTTTCCAACCACGGCCTTCTCGAACACCTTTAGTCTATGATAGCCCTAACAGGTGAGCGAGGTATTTATTATTTTCTTTTAGTGTTTAACTACCCATCCCCTAATTATTTAGTTAGGTTTTCACTTTTTACACTAACTCTACTGTGGGTTATCCTGACAGCCCCTTTGTGCGCCGGCGCCCACATAGAGCCACTCTCCCTAGAATTTCCTAACATACAACAAACATGGGGGCTTGAACTCTCTCAAGTACACCAAACACAGGATAAAAAATTTGTGAGGCAAAACCATCTCGCTATAATCTAATAACTCAATGATTCAACGAATTGACGCAAATCAATATAACATACAATTATACTCGCCACGAAAATGGAATAAAACACTCAAAATAAACGTATCAAATTCCCCAACCTCTGGAAATTCAACAACCCTATCTCATATGAAAAATTTAACCAATTAAACAAACTCGATAACAAAATCAAATCATTACTTTTTCTCAATTAACTCCACTAAAAGAAGACAATTAAATAAATTTAATTGAATAAATTTAATAAATATTTCTTTTCTAATTTCATCTAAAAATATATATATATATAAAATTATATAACATATTCATCAAACAAAATACCTCTCTATTAAAAAAAAACACACACACACACACACACACATATATATAATTAATCTTATAAATGTAAAAATATTAATTAATATTAATATTAATTTAAAAATTCTAAATTTTTAAATTATCATTTAAAATAACAAAAATCCGTATTAAAATAAATAAACAAAATTTAGAACATTAATTAAAAATAACAATAAAATTAAACAAAGTCTGACGCAGCCCAAGTGGCTGCGTACCTCCCCATAGGGGAGGACGCAACCCCCAAAGGCTGCGTACAGCAGTCCTTCGACTAATGTGCGCGGCCCTTATGGGCTGCGCAGGGGGTGGGTACAGGTACCGTCCCCACCCACCAATCAAACATAAGTATATATATATATATATTTTTAAAAATTAAATTTATTTGTTAACTTTTTTAAAAGAAACCTAATATAAATATATATTATTTTATATAAAATTCTGACGAATTTCCGAAGTACGGAAGTTCGTCAGATTTTATATATATGTATATATATTTTAAAAGAAAATTTTCAGAGACAGAACATTATAAAATTTAATGCTTTTGTACAGAACATATATATATATATATAATTATCTTTTTACAGAAGACAGAGTAAATTGTAAAACACTGTTTACATTTAAATAAAAATTCCACAGTGAGGAAATAGCAATTCCATTGAAATTTTAAATTTTTTTTTACAGAATACAGAAAAACTTGAATCATTACAACTACCACATGGATTAAGAAGTTTTTGCTAATTTTCCTGTGTTGATTCATATTTTTCCTTGCACAAATATATTCTAAGTTTTCTCTGTTCAACTATGGTTTTATTTTTCTTTTGTTTGTTAAAACTAGAATCTACAGAGGCAACACAAGCCTTAACGGCAATAACCAGAAACAAGGTTTTCTGAATTTTTCAAAGAAGATATATATTAATTTACAAAGGAAACAAATTAGATTCAGAGAAATACCTGTTTCCTATAGGCTCTAGAAGTAAGAGTTGCACCAAAACCCTGCAGCTTTAAAACTCCTCCCAGAAGCTCTTCCTCCAGCCAATAAGAAATCTTCTGGAGACTTGCAGCTTATCCCAAATCCACACACCAGTAAACAATAGAAACCCACAAAAATTCACAAACCCAGCTTTCCCCACTCTTCCCAGCCAAATCTTTCCCGTGAAGAATTTCTGTTTTTTTTTCATGCCTGTTTTTCTTCCGGGAAACATATCCTCCACCAAACTTATTAATTTTCCACTACTTCCCGTACAACTCCCCATAAAAGAAAATTTAATAATTTTATTTTTATATTTTATTTTATTTATTTTTATTTTATTTTCTTTATTTATATTTTCTTTTATTAACAATGTAACTTAATAAACTATTTATTTAACTCCAAAAATACAAAAGCAATAAGACTTTTAAAATATCAACACAATACGATTTATTTTATTTAAACTATTGCCTTAATAAAGAATATAACTCAATTAACTAAACTACAATTAACTTTAAACTCCATCAATTAAATAAATAATTGATCACACATACCCAACATTAATTAAATTACACTTAATTAAAAATTGATAAAAAATTTATTAAATCCCAAACTAAATGGTTAACCAACATGAACACATTTACAAACAAGGACAAATAAAAACAAGGACAACCAAGGACTCACAGTAGACGGACTTGGGATGGGAATTCTTTCCTAACCACTCCTTTTTTCAACATCAATCCCATTGGGTTTATTTTGATGCTCGCCCTGTCCTGCCGAAGCAGGTGGAATCGAGACTTAGTACCTGCATCCTGCATAAAACAAATGTCGTGAAACATATAAATCTCCATAGAAAACACACCGTGAAAGGAAATCGCAGGATGACAGGGCACTTGCAAGCAAGTGATGTCACTCTGTCCTTTCACCAAGACTCACAAATAAACACACCAAACAATATAACAGCATAAACTCGCAACATCAACGTATACATATTATTAAAAGCACCACAAAAGTCATATAACATAATCACCATAAATAAGTATCATCTAACATCATATGTAAAATCTAATGCAACCAAACAACCAAGCCATAAATCCATGCACAACCAAAATGGTGAACTGATCACCCACACAACCAAGTACAAGATCTGTCCAAAAGAGTAACAACAACACGAGGGGTATCACAGACTGTGATACCCAATAAGGCACTGGTCTTTGTATTTCATCATTTGGATTCATTTAGTTTCTTTACATCTATTAATTGAGCACTTTAGGACTTAGATTAAGAAGATTGCTATTGCTATCAAGTTTGATTTCATTTGTTCACTTCCATCTGCCATTGTGGAAAAATCACTGAATGAAAGATAATCATAAGTACATAAAGTCTGCTTCATTCAGATAAGTACACCCACCTAGGTTTAGCAACACCTGAAGAGTAGAAGGTTGAATGCTTTTAACCTTGTTATGTTACCCTAAAATGTATCAAGAGATTGGCAGCCTCTTGAGGCATCTTGCCTGCATTTTTGAGAGCTAACAAATCGGCGACTCTGCTAGGGAATACATTCAGAATCAAGGCCTTAATCATAGAGTCAGAAATTTTATATAGACTCCACTGGGAATAAGAAGCATCAAGTATTTTCTCATTTTTGACAAAAGTGAGTGGCGACTCTGATAGAAATTTTGCAGCATTGCAAACATGAATGGAAGAAGGTCTTAATATAGGGGAGGTCATACTAGAGCTCTTGCTGACAGCAGTAAGGGGACACACAAAGATGACAAGAGAAAAGGGATAAGTGAGGATATGTGCCTAACAGATAAAGAAAAAGTATTAAGAGCACATTGTGAAAAATATGATCGCTATGATACATGGAGAAACAATTCGAGTGCAAAGCCTTATACTCCAGAAGATCAAAGAAATCCTTTCTCTTTTCTTGATCCTCAGAAACATGCTAAGTTTGAAGCTAGACTTGAGCCTGAATGAATCAGAATTCAACATGAACATGATCAGATGATGGAGGGTAACCGAAATGTGATTGTTGATCATGAGCCTCCTAAGGAAATAAAGGCATAGTTGGAATTTCATATAAAGGGGATAGAGGAACTAGAGGCTAAATTATAGAAAACTCAAGTTATTGATTAGACAATTGATTGCCCCCCAAAGTATGTGCCACCTCATAAGCAAGTTAATCATGGTGTTGGGCCTTCTAATCCATCAATGTCTCCTCACCATCAGACAGGGAATCACTATAAGCAGCCAAATCATCCACCTCATATTCTCACACAACATACAGGTATGCAGCCACCTCATGGTCAACCTTTTATCCCATAGTACAATGCATAGTACAATAATCCCATACACCAACATCAGTGTTCACCTATTCCTTCCCCTCACCAGCGTACAACCATAATCATACAATTTGATTTAAGGGGTTTTCAGTTATACCCTTACCCTATGGATGGCAATTGGAGGGGTATGGTGCCCAAATTCACAAGGAGTAACACAATCACTACTAAAGAGCATTTAAGGAGTTTCAATGTTTTCATCCAAGACATAGATGTGCCATATATGAAGATTTACACATGAATTTGTTTATGATGTCACTTATTGAAGATGCCAGTGATTGGTTCAATAGCTTGCCAACATTTTCAATTGATTCTCTCCAAGGATTCTAGAATTAATTCCTAGAGAAATATGGGAATCTAAATGCACCAGATGTAGCTCTTCATGAATTGATGCAAATTCAAAAAAATCAAAATGATTCTATTATGATTTCAATCAAAGATTCAACAAATTGCAGACTAAAGTACCTCCTAGATCAAGGTTACTAGATTATGTATCTTTGAGTGTTTATTTAAATGCATTTGATCCTAAGATAAGGTATGAATTAAGAAATAGATTCCCAAGAGATCTAGCTAAAGCACAAAAGATAGAACTGACAATTGAAAACAACAGGAAGGCTATTGGTATAATCAGTAAAAGAGATAACCCTAAGCCTCCTTAGCAAAGCAACAATTATCAGTTTAGATAAGAAAGCACATATAGGAATGAAATTTCAAGGTTGCATGATATGCCTTATAATACAAACTAGAAAGATGGAAAACCTATAACAGCTACACCAAGAAACAAAGAGACTCCTGATCCATTGAGAAAAAAGGGAACTTATATGGTGAGTAATAATTACTTCTGTAAAGTTTGTGATCAACCACATTCCCTAGATTATTCTGTTGTAGCCCAAAGGATGCAAGAGGAGGGAATGTTAATGGAAAATAATGGAGAGGATCACAAAGTGTATCTGACTTCAAACACTTTTTACCATATGGAAGAAGGGTACTCATCTTCAGAGGATGAAGGCTATGAATATGATGTTTCAAATCAGAAATATAATGTCCATATGGCTGAATAGCAGGTCTTTTATGATTCTAAAGAAGATTGTACAAAGCCACATTCTGTTGAGCCGCCTGCTCAATGCAGTGTGAGGAGACTCACTGAAGATGAAATAGAGAGAATAACTGTTGTTGCAGTTGAGGAAGCAAGGAGTAAATATTGGTTGAGAAATAGAAAAGTAAATGAGATGGAAGGCATTCCTGGGGGAATTTTTATGAAAGATCAGAAAGCAACACAAGGAAATATGAAGAAGCCAGAAAAGAGACAGCCTGATAAGAGTGAACAGAAGCCTATCCAAAAGCAAGAAGATGAATAATTACACAAAGAGATGCAAAAGTCTGATCAACCTAGTAAAAAAGAAAAAGAAGAAAACAAAAGAGAAACACCAGAACTGAAGAAGACTGTTAAGGTGGAAAACTTCTGTTTTGACTTCACACAGGCATTATCCCAGGTAAATTAAGGAGTACAAAGATAATGTTGTTCAATTGATATCGAATGGAAATGAAAAACATGTAAATTTATTATGTTCCACTACTTGAATTGATGAAAATTAAGGAGTACGGAGATAATGTTGTTCAATTGATATCGAATGGAAATGAAAAACATGTAAATTCTAAAAGCAAAGTAGCTATTTAGGCAGTCAATAGGTAGGAGAAAGTAAAAATCCTAGAGGTCTGCTTGAGTGATGTATTAACAAGTCCCCCTCAAGTTGATCCTTTCTTTACTACATTACTTATCAATAACAAATTGCTAAGGAATTGCATGATAGACTTTGGTACTGCTATAAATATTATGCTAGTAGGAGTTATGAAGTAGTTGGGCATGTGGGTTAATACATATGAAGGAAAATGCTATGCAATGGATAACATACCTATTCCTCTGGTAGGTATTATGAGAGATGTTGAAGTCAAATTGGCTACTTATCCACATGTTTCTTATAATATAGATATAAAATTGATAGATACTCCTCCTCAGTTTTCGATGCTCCTATCAAGATAGTGGATAGCAGTAGTTGGAGGAAACATCCAGTTTGATCTGTCTTATGCTACTATTCTAGTGAATGGTCAAGAGGTCAAGCTGTACAGGGAACCAAGAATGAACCAACTTGTTGACTGTGTACCTCAAGATCAAATCAATTTTTTTTGTGATGTTTATCTTGGAAGTTTTAGGGTTGAATCTACCCAGCCAGAATTAACCAATAGTGATCCAATCGAGAAGCATGCTACACAGAATTACAATGGTGTATGGAAGATGTATTTCGATGGAGCATGCAGCCAAGAAGGTAATGGAGCTAGCATTGTGTTTGTTTCCCTTGAAGGTATTACATTTAAATATTAATTTTTTTTATCATTTGAATGTACAAACAATGTGGTAGAGTATGAAGCTTTATTGACAGGCTTGAACATAGCTGTGAAACACAAGATTAAGTTGTTAACGATTTTTGGTTATTCTAAGTTGGTTGTTTCCCAAATTAAATCCAAGTATGCAGCAAAGCACAAAAGATTAAAGCTATATAGGAATGCTATATGGGACACAATTGAGTTGTTTGATGCATTTTCAATTGAGTGGATTAACAGATCAGTGAACATAATGGCTGATTTTTTAGCAAATGTGGTGTCGAAAAGAGATGATATCACATTGGCTGGGATATCATAGATTGAGTTCAAGACAAGGCCTGTTGTTCCTGATAACATTTATAATTGGAAAGTCTTCAATGATGATACTAACCTTTTGAAATTTTTTCATTGTATAGATTGGTATGAAGCCCAAGGAATTGACTTCAATTCTTTTGTTGAGGAAGTAGATGGGAAGCAAATTGTGTTTGGAACGGAGATCTTACAACTCAAAACAAATAAGCTTCCTAAAGGATTAGTGGCATTGGAGAGGGTGTATGATGGAAATGATCGAGCTCTCATGAGACAAACACCAGTCAGGAGGGAAGATATTGAAGAAATTAATTTAGGGAGTAAGATAGCACCAAGAAAGGTATACATTGGAAAGAAGATAAGCCCTACAATTAGAAGAATGTTGATATAGTTGCTGAGAAAGTATAAGCATGTATTTTCTTGGTCTTACGAAGATCTAAAAGCATACAAGGAGGATTTATTTCAGCATGAAATACCATTGAGGCCAAATGCTAGGCCATTCAGAAAAAAGCGAAGACCCATAAATCCAACACTAGAGCCTAAGATGCGATAGGAATTGACAAAGCTCAGAGATGGAGGAATCATCAAACCAATCAGACATTCAACGTGGGTCTCAAATTTGGTCCCTGTAAGAAAGAAAAATGGTGATATCAGATTGTGTGTGGACTTTAGGAATCTAAATATGGCGTCTCTCAAGGACAGTTATCCTCTATCCAATATGGAGGCTATATTGCATAACGTGACTATGTGTGAGTTGTCATCCATGATGGATGGGTTCTCAGGGTACAACTAGATTAAAGTCAAAGAATCTGAGAAATATAAGACAACATTTACAACTCCTTTGGGAACATATGTATACATAAGAATGTCATTTGGTCTCACTAATGTAGGAGCCACCTTCCAAAGAGCTATGGAAATGGCATTTGTAGATTTAATCAATGTTATCATGGTGGTGTACCAAGATGACCTAACTGCTTATTCGAAGAAGGCTGAAGATCATGTACAACATCTACAAAAGGTATTTATTAAAGCCCTAGAATATGGTATCAGCTTAAATCCTAGGAAGTGTCATTTTGCAGTCACAAAAGGTAAGCTCTTAGGACATATTGTTTCAAAAGAGGGAGTTAGAATAGATCCTGAGAGGGTTGAAGCTATTGATAATATTCTTGTTCCAAAAACTATGAAGGCTATACAATCATTCTTTGGAAAAATTAATTTTGTTAGGAGATTTGTTTCTAACTTTGTTGAGATCATTAAGCCCATATCAAAAATGTTGAAGAAAGGACAAAAAATGGAATGGACTATAGAGGCCTTGGAAGCTTTTATATCTATCAAAAGGGCCATTAAGGAAGCTCCTGTCCTTAAATCTCTAGACTTTACGAAGCCTTTTAAGATATTTTCATTTGCTTCAATGCATACTATTGTTGTTGTTATGTTATAAAAGAATGAGGATGGTCATGAGCAGCCTATGTCTTTCTTTAGTAAGTCATTACAAGGGTCTGAATTGAAGTATGATATAATGGAAAAACAAGTGTTTGCATTGGTAAAGGCCACAAACTCTTTTAGGCCATATCTTGTTGGAGCAAAGGTGATTGCTTATGTCCCTCATGCAGTTGTTAAGGATATTCTAACACAATCTGAAGTTACAGGAAAAATATGCAGATGGATTAACAAAATCTAAGAGTTTGACATGGAGATACAAATTACTAAGCTAGTGAGAGGTCAAGGCTTGGCTAGGCTGATGGAAAAATCAAATATTGAAGAAAATCAGATTTGTAATGTAGATGAAGGGACTATAGGTGCAAGCATTGAGCATACTTCCTATTATACTAATATTATGCATTACCTTAAGCACATGAAGTGTCTAGAGGGATTGAGCGATAGCCAGAAAAGAACTCTAAAGTTGCAAGCATCTAAATATGTTTTCATAGATGGTGATCTATTTCAGAAGAATAGGGATGGTATATTGTTGTTATGTCTAGATGAGTTTTAGGCCAAGAAAGTTTTAACTAAAATGCATGGAGGAGTTTGTGGAGGACATTACTCAACAAAAACAACTGCACACAAGATTCTCAGGGCAGGTTATTACTGGCCTAAGGTTTTCAATGATTCTTTCACACATGTGAGGAAGTGTGAGGCCTGCCAGAAGTTCTCTGGAAAACTGAACTATCAAGGAGCTTTTCCACTTCAACCCTTGTAGGCTGATGCCCCTTTTCATCAATGGGGAATTGGTTTCATTGGAGAGATATAGGAAAAATCAAGTGGCGGATTCAAGTGGATACTGGTTGCTACTGATTATTTTACCAAGTGGGTAGAAGCAATCCCAACCAAACAAGATACAAGCAAGGTGGTGACAAATTTCTTGACAAACAATATTATCACCTAATTTGGTAGACCACTGAGGTTAATCATAGACAATGGAATGTGCTTCAGATCAGATGAGTTCAAAAGCTTTTATGCCACATATGGCATTACTATTTCTTATGCAGCTCCTTATCATCCTCAAGCTAATGGTCAAGCTGAATCTAGTAATAAGATTCTCTTGAAGATTATAAGGAGGATGTTAGGTCAGAACAAAAGGGCTTGGGATTCAAAATTAGAGCTGGCTATGTGGGATGATAGGATTACTGTGAAAAAAGCAACTGGAAAGTCCCCATTTGAGTTGGTGTATGGAGCACAGGCTAGGATGTCTTTGCAGAATTTGTTACCAGTCTACAAGTTTGTCCTTCAGGAAGATTTGGATGTTCCTTAACCTATCGAAGAAAGAATGGAGCAACTAGCTAAACTTGATGAATTAAGGAGGGTTTCTCAAAGCCAAAACATGAATTTGCAGAAACAGATGAAGTATCTATTTGATAAGAAGGCAAAGGATAGAAAATTTGAAGAAAATGACTTGGTGTTGATGTGGAATGCAAGGTGTCAGGAGAAAGGAAAACATGGTAAATTTGAAGCCTTGTGGCTAGGACCTTTCATTGTTGTTGGAAAGAAGGGTGAAGACTCATAATATCTACAGAATATGGCTGGTGAAGATTAGGAATTGCCTGTTCATGGGAAATTCTTGAAGCTTTTCTTCTCTTGAGCAACACCGAGGATTAAGGGTTGCCAGTGCATGGACAACTCTTGCTTATCCTCTCTAAAATTATTTTCCATGCATAGTAGTTTAGTATTTTTTCCATCTCCATTTCACTTTTATTTTCCATTCATCTCCATTTTTCATTCATTTCTATTGCCATTCATTCCATTTATGCTCATTTGTTCATCACTATGTGGTCCCATGGTTTCCATTGGGTCTTACATTTTCCACTTTTTGGTCCATATCAACATGAGTCTATCTGGGTCTCCCTGACCCATGATGTATTTCTACTAATATATATTTGTTGCAGGACTGTCGACAAGACCTTTGTATTGTCACAGTGATTAGATTTTACCTACAGGTGGTTTTCAGCATGACATCTTTATTGTCTCAGTGAAAGAGGATATATCAGCATGAGCCTGGGGTTTTTGGTGTAATGTTTCATTGAATATATCATGTCTTACCGACCCGCATTTGGAAGAACTCATCGGCAAGAGTTTAAGGATTTGGTGATATGTCACAATGATCCCATGGTGTCTCATCAACTTGTGAAAAGGGGTTACATCAGTAAGAGTTGAAGTTTGTGGCATGAGGTCCTAGTGAATGCTGGTAGGTCTCACCAATAATAAACAAAGGGGGTCTTTGTCAGTGTGAGAGTTGATTTGTCTTGGTGACTCATGGTGGTTGGTGACTTTTGATGAAACACGATGTGGTCTACGTGAGGTCTCTCCGATATCATAAAGTCATGGTGACAGTGAACAAAGCAAAAAGAACACATTGATGAGAGATATCCATGTGTCTCAACAAATGGAAAGCACGTAAATAAATGCATATCAGTAACACTTGGGGTATTCTGTGTGAGGTCTCCTCGATATCACTGAGCTACAGTGAAACACAAAGGGAACATGTGGATACTTCATGACTTTGGTATAACAAATGGAATGTTATGGTGACATACAGGTGGTAAGTGGGCTTTCAAGGAAACATAATGTTATCTGTATGATGTTTCTCTGACTCAGACAAGTCATGGTGAAAGAAAATAACACCATGGAGTGATTAACGAGTGAATTTCCTTCGGCATTACTACTGGATTGTCTTGGCGACTGTTTCACTAGTGAATAATGGAGGACGACATGTAAATTGTTTGAAGACTGTTGTAGGTCGACTTGACTGGAGCTTGAATTTTGTGGAGGGCTGACATGGATTTTCAATTTGATATTTTTTTTGATGCTGGTGTATAAATTAGCATTTTTGTAATTATAAAATCATCACGAGCTATTAGATTTTGATACACAACAAGTAGATACAATAGATTTATCAGATTAGAGACTATGGTGCATGTTTTCAAAATGGAGGTATTTATGAATGTCAATTGATGTTGCTACACATTTCTGGTGTCAATTATCTGTTGAATTCAATGAAAAATACTGCTAAGTTGTCTCCAAGATTGATTCTTTTTGGTTGTTTAAATTGACATAACAAGTTTATGTTCAGTTTATCAATGCACTTTTGTTGTATCTGTGTGGTTAATCAATTGGTTCTTTCAGGCAAAGATTAAATCCTTTTAGTTGACCATAGTAATCAAAGAGTTTCATCTGGATTATTAAAGTAGAGCTTAATAGTTACAGTATTACATGTTTATACAAGTTGTAAATAGAGTATATGCTGAGAATTTGAGTTTTCTCTAGAGAGGTGTTGTTCATCTTGATTTCATTTTGATTCCACATACCCAATAAGGCATTTTTCTTTGCATTTCATCATTTGGATTCATTTAGTTTCTTTACATCTATTAATTGAGCACTTTAGGACTTATATTAAGAAGATTGCTATTGCTATCAAGTTTGATTTTATTTATTCACTTCCATCTGCCATTGTGGACAAATCAATGAATTAAAGATAATCATAAGTACATAAAGTCTGCTACATTCAGATAGGTACATGCACCTAGGTTTAGAAGTACATGAAGAGTAGAAGGTTGAATGCTTTTAACCTTGTTTTATTACCCTAAAATGCATCAAGAGATTGGCAACCTCTTGAGGCATCCTGCCTACATTTTTGAGAGCTAACAAGTGGTATAAGGGAATAGATGTGCTAGGAAATTACTTTAATTGGGTTGCAATTGGGACCGGTATGGGAGGGTTGTAATCCATTCCCCCTAGTTGTATTATTTTTCTTGTTGTACCTTCCTTATGGAGGCTAACCCACTAAAAAAAACAAGGGGAAGGTACTAGAAAATTTATGGAGGGTTCCTTAGAGAAGGGCCTCACAACCATCTTTCATAATGGCTATGGTATAAAAGAATATACATCCTCATAACTATGGTGTAGGAGAATGTATACCCTTGCATTTTCACACTTTTTGGGCTTTCCTTTCTTTATTTATCCCTGTTTATTTATTAATTGGTCGTATTTTTCATCCACAAGCCTAATAAATTGTATGTTTTTATAGCTAATCCCAAAAAATATCAAAGGGTAAATGATAATTTAATGATTTTGGTTGTGTTTGCCTAATTTTTAGACTAGGACAAAGATGCCACCTAGGGCCTCTTTGTCCTCAAAAAGTATTGAGACCCTCTTTTCAAAGGCACATTAAATTGGTCCTTTTGTGGAGTATATGCCTTGAGTTTCAAAAATTGGGACTAAGACACCACCTCTAGGGCATCTTAGTCCCCACTTAAGTTATTTTTGAGATTTAATTTAATCAAATCTTGGTGATATTTAGCCTCCTTGAATTAATTATTTCATACATCAAATTTTGTGTGATGTAATTTCAGGACATTAAGCATGAATAAGTATAAGTACAAGGTTATTTTCATTCATTTTCATCCTAGCAATTTTAATATTCATAGATTATAGAATTTTTTTGATCAAGATAGCATTCAAGATCAATTCATCAAGAATTGGGATCCATCATCAAGATTCAAGCATCATGTCAAATATATTCTTGCATCATGTGTGTTTTTGAGCTAACATTTGTGATGTAGGCTGGTTTTGATTCAAGCAAACAATTCAAGTCAAGATCTATCAAGCACTACTTCAATTAAAGATCTACATTAAAGCTATCCACTTCACAAAATTTTACATATTTCATAACAAGGGTTTGGGAGTTGCAACATAGAAGTTTGTTCATTCATCACTTCCCTTCACTATTCTATTTCATTCCAAGGTTTGATTACCAACAAGGAGTTTGAGCAAGGAAAACCCCCATTTACTAAAATTAAAAAAGAAATTCCTCTCTTGCATGTTTGTTTTTGCAGATTTAGGTTGAAGACTTGAAGATAATTTGAAATACAAACTTGCAAATTTGCATTAAAAAGTTGTCATCTTCACAAAAAATTGCCTAAAAGACAAATCTAGAAGTTTTAGGACTTTAGATCTGAGAAGAAGGAAGTGCATATTTTAAGCCCTAGGATCACATTCATAGATTTCAAAAATTCAAGACAAGACTAAGACAATAGTAAGGGTGTCTTAGTCTTCCCAAGGGTATTTTGCAAAGATTATTTCAAATTCTATTTCAACATCCAAAGATTCATTTTCTCAAAAAATAGTAGCTGGACTAAGAGAATAGTAAGGAAACCTTTTCCTCCCTAATATATTTTGATAACATTTTTCTATTTCCATAATTCGTATCACATTTCCAGAATTCCAAGGTACATACATCCTAACTTGTCGTTACTTAATTTTATCATTTTCACTCATTATTTGGCTTACATTACATGGTTTTGTTAGTTGAATTTTAATATGTCTTTAACAAGATTTTTCCTAGTGGCGAACCATTCAAACCCTAAAGATTCCCCGCTAGGTCTTCCTTGTTGATAATTGACTCACCTTTGTGTTGATAGCCAATCCAATTTGGGATCCTAGGGAATTTTATGATGATAATTGGAGAAGAGTGGTGTTATATGACCTAGGACATAAAACACCTATTCACCTATTGTTCATTTTGGTGAACCTGACATTTTGGACATTCATTTTCTAATTTGAGCTCATTAAGGTCCTAGATCTAGTTTGCACTCTTTCTTGCATTGCATCTTGTATTAGTGAAAGTAAATGTAGGGTTTCTCATATTTTCATTAATGAAATTACATATATGTTGCATTTTTTCTTTCTAGCATCATCTCATCTCATTAAAAAATTGAAAAATTGCATTTTCAATCATCCTAATTGCATTTAGGAACATTAATTTTGCATTCAAAATTAAAAAAATTGTATCCAACTTTGTATTTATTGTCATTACTTACTTTTTCTTGCATTCATTTTCACATTTTCTATTGCTAAACATTAGGTCCCTAAGTGGGAAACTTGGGAACACTATTTTCAACTCAGATTTTTTTTTTGTTCTTTTTTCTAAAAAACAGCTCTACTAAGACTAAAATTCCCTTATTGGAATCTTAGTCCCTCTATAGGTTTTTGGCTCAAAACCCTATATGTATTATTTTCTTACTTTTTCAATTTCTAGAACTTCAAAATTTCGTCAGTAGGATAAAGATGCCCTTGTTGGCATCTTAGTGCCTATTGACTTTGAAATTATAGTTTTGAGGGTTTAAATTTGTTTTTTTCTACTTCTTTTTGTTGCCATTGGTTATCTATTTTAGTGGTTTGATCTTTTACTTCATGAATTTTACTAAATCTAGCTTAAAATGGTTAATTTCATGCATTACATCTACTAATTATTGATTACAGATTTTGGTTAGGCACACTCTTCTTTTCACACTCTTCCTTTGAAATATTGATCTGGAGGTCAAGGATCTCAAAAATTCCACAAAGAGTTAAAGATTAACAAGCTTTGTCCTTCAATTTATCAACTAGTCTCCAACTTGGAAATAGGGTCTCCACCTTGCAACTAAGGATGTTCTGCCTCCCCTTGTGGCTTTCAATCACTGAGATGAATTCACCAGACCTTAAATGAACTTGATTCAAATGGGTTTCAAGCCCTAACCCTCCATTTTGTACAAAACTCCCTTTTTGCTGCTCAACCAGTCCTATTAGCCCTATTAGGCCTTTGGCGATGGATTATTGTCTTTTCCCTCAAACTTTGCACTCTAACCTCCAACTAAATGATTGTATCAGGTGTGTTTCATGATGGTTAATAACATATCAACCCACTTGCACCACTTGTTTCAGACTTTCCTACTTCTAGCCCTGCTGTTTCCTTAAATTTAGGCCTAATTAGCCCTATTTAACAAAGCAACCCCTCTTCAAATTTGTCTCCTGGCCTTGAAACTCTCAACAGTCTCCTAAAATACTCCCAAATCAAAGATTTTCACACTTTCAGTCTACAAGAATTCTCACAACATGCCCAACTACAAAACCCTCACTAATTTGGCTTAAAACTAGGGCTTTTGGTTTTTAGGGTTTCCTATCACTTCCAAGACTTGGTTTTTGACTTTCCACCATTCATTTATCAATGTTCAACTATTGCAATTCAGAAATGTGTCTCTTGTTAAGGCAGTTTGCTCACTGCTATACCCTAGGGTCAACTTTCTTCCCTCTTCCTTTGCCAACTCACTGTGCACAGTCAATTTTCCACCTTTCCTGCATATTTAGTTGTTAGTTTCAGTTTGTACAAGTTATATTAGATCCATTTCATAGGATTCCAGTCATACATCCCTTGAAATGGATCATTCTTTCATTGGTAGACCCTCAAAACAGTCTATTTCAGCCTTTTCCTGTAGACAGTCAGCAAGAACACGTGCTAAAATTGATTTTTAAGAACTTTCAGAGCATTCAACAATTTGAAAACATGGAATTTATAATGCTTTGGCCTTCACATTAATGAAACTTCAAAAAGAACTCAATAGATTGCAAAAACACAAGAGAAAAATGCAAAAAACAGTGATTTTCTGCCCTTTCTTGGAAACAGTCCGTACAAAGTCCTTCAATCCTTCATCAAATCCCGTACAATGGAATTCCCTGGGGTTATAGGCCAACTACAAAACTGTTCCAACCAACAAAAGTCGGTTCACAACTCATTAAAGCCAATTAAGCCCCTAAACTCACTTTCCCGCCCAAACAAATTTTGAAATTTTGAAATAACAATCTTAAAATATATTAATTTGCATCAACTAAAGACCATTGGATATTTAATATCCAAGCTTATTTAACCTATCTAAAGCCTAAGAACATTTAATCAAATCCCTTAAAACATACTTTGCCCCTTACATTGCATTTTGACTGGATTCCTTATCAGGAATCTTGAAACCTTTAACACTTTTAGCACACTCATTCAATTCAAATGCCATTATAGGCTTCAACACATTATAATTAATGCTCTGACATGCTTGGAAGGTCCTCCTGACCCCTGCTCTCTCCTGACTCTTGGAGTGTTCCCTGAAGGTCCTGGGTGCTCCTGCACCATTCTCCCTAGGAAAGAAAGAACTCTTGTCCCAAGAAGTGTCCCATGTGTTGCCACTAAGAAATTTCTTGCTCATATGTGCTTTCATCTTCCAATGAGAAGGCAGGTAGTCCCCTAAAGTTACTATTTTTCTCCTCTTCCATTTTGCACCCTTGACAGAATCAAAACAAGGATTAGTATGTCCTCTTTGCTGCTTGAAAACAGTGAATTCTTGTGTCCTATTGCTGCCCTCATTCCAATGCCTCCTTTGTGGAAGAACTACACCACTATTACCCTCATTGATAGGGCATTCAATGCTACCAATCTTGATAGTATTCAGATCCCACAAGGACTGATTTGATGGACTATCCACCACATAACCCTGCTGCAACTCACCACTTTTCAGTTTGCCAATGCCTTCCCCTGTTTCACCCTGCTTATTCACCTGCAAACTCTTCTCAAAACAGATTACAAAACTATCATTATTCTGCTCCAAAGGTAAAGGAACCAACTGATATTTAACATCTCCCTTGTGAACCAAATAGGTGTTAAGAAACCCATCATGCAAAGTTCTTCTCATATACTGCCATGGCCTTCCCAAGATGATATGACCACAAGTCATAGGAATAACATCACAAAGCACCCTATCATGATATGAACCAATTGAGAAATCAACAAAATCTCTCTTACCAATCTCTACATGCTATCCTTGAGTTACCCAAGTGGCCTTGTAGGGAGTAGGGTGATCAAAAGTTTCAATCCCTAGCTTGGTTACCATATCAACTGAAACTAAATTGCTATGTGACCCTGAATCTATAAGCAATCTGCATATCTTACCATGACTGAGACAATTTGTTTTGAAAATGGTTACCTTTGGTTCTTGATGAAGTCTTTCTCCTTGCTTGATCATGAGACACTCACCATCAGTCACAGGGTCTGCCATGAGTGTTCTTGGTTCCTCCTTCTTATCTTCTTCTTCTTGCACCAAGGTAGCTCTCCTTTCCCTGCCTTTATCAGCTTGTTCCCACTTAGGACATTTGAAGGAAGGATGCCCTGGTTCATTGCAATTAAAACATCTGCCTGTGAATGGTCCTCTACCTTGTCCAAATCTGCCTCCTCCTCTTGGAGTGTATCCACCTCTTTGATCAAAAAATATCTCCTTACCCTTGTCATTGCTGCTTTTATCATTACTGCCTTGTCCTTGCTCTCTATTACCTCTGCCCCTATTTGAACTACCTCCTCTTCCACCATTGCTTGATCTTTCTTGCTTCCTTTTCACCTTTTCTTCTGCTCTAATGGCCAACTGAAAACATTCTCCTAATGTCCTTGGCAATTGTAAACCAATCTCATCTTGCAGATTGTACCTCAAGCCATTGATGTACCTGGCTATTTTCTCATCCTCTTCCTCATAACCTCCTCTAATACTAAGCTTGTGAAATTGTTCAGTATAGGACATCACATCCAAGTCCTTTTGCTTTAAATTCTGCCTCATTCTTTTCACATGAATGGTATAATCAGATGGTAAAAACTGCTCCTTGACCAAACTCTTCATTCTTGCCCATGTAGAGACCTTTGCCAATCCTCTAGCCATCCCATCATTCTGGAAACTTGTCCACCATGTCAATGTTGTGCCTCTCAGCTTGGTTTTAGCAAACTTGACTTTCCTTTCTTCATCCATCTCCTCAAATTCAAAGTAATTTTCCATGGCATCAAGCCATCCCAATACCTCTTCACTATCCATCTTCCCTTGATAGATAGGTAAGTCAATGTGACTCTTCCCTCCATGACCTTGTACTGCCTTCAATAACCTCACTAACCTCCTTTCTTCAAGGTCCTCTGTATCATCAGCTTGCTGTTCCTGGTTTGCCCTCACATGCTCTTCATCCTCTTCATTGTTTTCTTGGTCTTCTTGGTCTTCTCTCCTCCTACTCCTCTCAAGGTTATTGATCCTTGCTTGCATAGTGTCTCTTTCTCTTCTCCATAGCCTTTCCTCTCTTGCTCTTGCTGCTTCTTGTTCCCTTCTTTCTCTTCTCTCCCTCTCCAAGATCTCCTTCAACTCTTCCAACTCTCTTGCCAATTGATTTTTTGGTGCCATTGTTGTTTCTCCAGTCCCTCAAGGACCTACTCACTGCTCTGATACCACTCTGATGCAGAGGGTCAGGGATCTCAAAAATTCCACAAAGAATTAAAGATTAACAAGCTTTGCTCTTCAATTTATCAACTAGTCTCCAACTTGGAAATAGGGTCTTCACCTTGCAACTAAGGATGTTCTGCCTCCCCTTGTGACTTTCAATCACTGAGATGAATTCACCAGACCTTAAATGAACTTGATTCAAATGGGTTTCAAGCCCTAACCCTCCGTTTTGTACAAAACTCCCTTTTTGCTGCTCAACCAGTCCTATTAGCCCTATTAGGCCTTTGGCGATGGATTATTGTCTTTTCCCTCAAACTTTGCACTCTAACCTCCAACTAAATGATTGTATCAGGTGTGTTTCATAATGGTTAATAACATATCAACCCACTTGCACCACTTGTTTCAGACTTTCCTACTTCTAGCCCTGCTGTTTCCTTAAATTTAGGCCTAATTAGCCCTATTTAACAAAGCAACCCCTCTTCAAATTTGTCTCCTGGCCTTGAAACTCTCAAAAGTCTCCTAAAATACTCCCAAATCAAAGATTTTCACACTTTTAGTCTACAAGAATTCTCACAACATGCCCAACTACAAAACCCTCACTAATTTGGCTTAAAACTAGGGCTTTTGGTTTTTAGGGTTTCCTATCACTTCCAAGACTTGTTTTTTGACTTTCCACCATTCATTTATCAATGTTCAACTATTGCAATTC